>JAGTWJ010000014.1:0-75858 GCA_020064725.1 Drechslerella dactyloides
TTAATAATTTATTTTTATATTATATTTAATATAAAGTTTAAAAATATAAATAAAATAAATATTTAGTATATAAAAAATAAAAATAAATAAAAATCTTTTATTTTTAATTAATAAATCTTTTTTTCTTTTTTAAAAAAAATATTAATTAATAATTATTAAATTTTGAATAATAAAAATAAAAAGAATTTATTTTTTTAATAAAAATAAATTTAATAATATTAAAAATAAATTAATATTTATAAAAATTATAAATTTTATATATTATTAAATTAAAAATCTAAAAAATAATTAATTATCTAAAAAAAATTTTAAAAAAAAATTTATTATTAAATAAAAAAGCTTAATATTTAATATTTTATTTATAATATTTATAATATTTATTTTATAATTAAAGATAATAAAATATTAATAATAAAAAATTATTTATAATTTTTTTAGTATTAAAAAATAAGTATATTAAATAAGAATGTTTTGATATTCTTATAAATAAATTCTATTATAATAAAACTATTATGAGATAACTGTTACACTTTGGCCCAGGACCAAGTCGAACACACTTCACTCTAAAGTCCCTGACTCTTAATTACTATTGTATAAGTTTTTAATAAAAAAAGATAAGTATATACTAAATATAATAGTAATTATTAAAATAAAATATATAATAATAATAATAAAATAAATTATTTATTAAGATATTATAATTTAAATATTAATTAATAAAGTTTAAAAAGAAATTATTAATTAATAGGTAAAATAGGTTAGTTAAATATATAATATTTAATATATAGAATAATAGAAATATATTAATATATTATTTAAATAATTTATAATTTATAATTTTATTAAAAATTAATCCATAATTTATGATTTATAATTTTATTATATATTTTAATTTATTATAATAACTTTTGTTTTAAGAAAAGGATAATATGGGTTATTTTTTTGTATAGTAATGTGTTTTATATAGTTTTAGTATTTATATAAAATATATTTATATAGATATATATTTAATATAAATATTTAATTTATAGGGTATATAAATATATTGTTATTTTATATATTGGATAGACTAGATATTAATATAAAAATTTAGTTTATATAGGATATTTAAGTGTTATATTATTATTTTATAATATTATTTTTTTTTTATTAGAATTAGTAGTATGTTAATTTAAGTATAAATATTAATAATATAAAATAAAATAATATAGATTTTTTATATATAATAAAATTAAATAATTAAATATAATATAATTTAGTTTAATATTTTTAGGTAGTTTTAGGTTTTTTTTTCTTTTAATATATTTTTTATATAATATAATTTTGTTATATTTATTGATTATTATAAGAAATCTATTTTTAAATATTATATTAAATAGATTTATTAGATTAAAAAGTAAGATCAATATCTTATTATTATATATAAGTTTTATAATAAAAAAAATATTAGTTGTTTTATTTTTTTTATTTAAAATTAAAAGTGTGTGTTTTATATATGTTTTAATAATAATTATATTATAATTTCTGAGTATAAGTATTTTTATTCTTTTTTTAAAATTCTTTTATTAATAAATGCTAATATAATTGTAGTAGATTAAATTCTTTAATAAATTTAAAAGAAAAAAAAGGAGTTGAAATTCTTAAAAATTAAATAAATTAAGTTATTAAAATTATTTTTAAGATTACTAAAGTATTTTTTTAAATTTTTTGAATTAAAAAGAAGGTATTTTTTTTTAATATTAAGTTAGATAAAGTTATATATTAAAAAAAGGAATTTATAAAAAAATAAAAAACTTTTAAATATAAAATTAAGATATTTTTAAAAAATATTTAGAATTTAGAATTTTTTAATTTTAAAACTTTTTTAAATAATAATAATATAAATTTTAATATTTAATATAATATTTTTTTAATATATATATATTATTAAATATAGTTAATACTAGTTTATACTATATTATATATATAATTTTAAGAATTATTTTATAAAATTTTATTATATAAAAAAAATAAAAAAAATAGATTTATTATCTTTATATTTTTTATTTTTTTTATTTGTTTATGGTTTTTATTTTCTTTATTTTTTATAATAGTAATAATGTATTTTATTTATTTTAATTATTAAAAAATGTTAATTCTCAAACTAATTATACCATATTTTTATTTTAAAACTTAGATAAATATTACTATTTTAAATAAGGTTTCTAGTTATTAAAATAATATTTATAAAATTATAAACAAATTAATTTATATTTTAAAAAAAAAAAAAATTTATATATATATAAATTTTTTATATTTAATAATAATTTTAATATTAGAAGATATAATTTTAAAATAAAATAAATTTATTTAATATAATTAACGTATTCCACAAGCGAGCGGACCACACAAGCGAGCGGACCACCCCATATAAACCAACACCCTACCAAAACACTTTTTATTGATAACTTAATCAATAATTAATTTAAAATTAGAATAAAATTAATCTTGTTTATATAAACTATTACAAATCTAAAAATATTTTTTTAAATTTTTTTTATATTAAATTAAAGAAATATACAAGGGGGGTGGTCCGGTCGCTTGTCTGGTCCAGTCGCTTATTGTTGACGTTATATAATTATTATTAATTTTTTATATTTTTAATATTTTTTTTAAATTTTTTTCAAAATTATTATAATAGTAGATTTTATTTTATTTAATAAATATTTAATTTATTAAAATATTATTTAATAAATTTTAATAAAATATTATTTTTTAATTATTATAAATCTTTTTTTAATAAATAATTTTTTTATTTAATTAAAAATTTATTAACTAATATTTCTAGATTATTTTTATAGTCTAAGATTTTTTTAATTTCATATTTATTATAATTATTTTTTTTAATTTTTAGATTATCTATTTTTCTTTTAAATTTATTAGATATAAATTTAGATAAAATAATATAAAATATTTTATAAATTCTAAAATTTCTAAAAATATAAAATTTAAAAAGATATTTATTCAATTTTTTAATTATAATATATAATCTAAATTTTTAAAAATCAAATTTTTAATTAAATCTTTTTATTTTAATATTTTTTATAAACAAATTATTATCTTATTTTAAACTGAAAGTATTATTAGGTAATAAATTCTTATATTTTTTTAATTTTTAGATATTTATATATAAATATATTATAATATAATTATAAGATTTTAAATTACAATTTTTTGTTTAAAATATAAAAAAGGTTTTTAAAAAAGATATATCTATTTTTTAGAATAAAAAATATAGTAATTTCTTTAAGATTTTAAAATATTCTTTTTATTATTATATTTTTTTAATAGTTTTTTTTAAATTTAATAACTATTTTAGATTTAACTTTATAAATAATAAAATTGAGTTTTTTATTAATAATAATAATATTTTTATATTATTCTAAAATTGTTTTTTTATTTATAAAAATATTTTTTATTAGATTAAATTATTAATTAATAGTATTAGCTTTAATATTTTCTTTTTTTTAAAAATAGATAATTTTTATATTATATTTATTAAGTATTTTTTATTATTAAATTTAATATTTATTAAATTTTTTTATTACTAAAAAGTATATAAGATTTTTATAATTTAAAAATACTTTAAATAATTTTATAGTTTATAAGTAAATTTTTTACTTTTTATAAATATATAAGATAATTATAAGTTTTTTATTATATATTAAATATTTAATTTCTATAATATTAAATTTATATAATAAATAAATAATAAGATATTATTTTTAATTAAATTGTTTTTATAATAAATAGGTCTTTAGGGTTGTTATAAAAATATTAATTTCTATTTAGATTAATAATTTTAAATTATAAAGTTTGAAGATTAATATTAAAATAAAGATATTTTTTAAAATTTAAAAAGCTTTGATTTTTTTTTTGGTTATTTTGAATTATATATTTTTTTTTATTAAATTTAAAAAAATAAGGGCTAAATAATTGTATTTTTAAATAAATTATTAATAGTAGTTATATAATTTTAAAAAGATTTATATTTTTTTAAATATTTTAGATATTGGTTAATTTTATATAGTTTATATTTTTTTTAAGTCTATTTATATACTATATAAAATTATAATAATTTTTAGAAATTTAATTTTAGTAATTTTAAATTTAGATTTTTTTAGTTTAATTTTAAGTTTATATTAATTTAAGGTTTTAAGGATTTAGTTAATATATTTTTAATATTTATTAAAATTTATATTATAGATAAGGATATTATTTAAATATACTATATATATATTATTAATATATTTTTGTAGAATATAATTTATAAATATTTAAAAAAATATAGATATATTAATTAATTTAAAAAATATAATTAAGTATTTAAATAACTTATATTTAATTTTAAAAATAGTTTTTTATTTTTTTTTAAAATTAATTTTAAGATTATAATATATATTAGTAAAATTAAGCTTTATATAAATTATAATATTTAATATCTTATTAAAAAATTTATTATAAAAAATAAAAATTTTCTATTTTTAATAATTATTATATTAAAAGTTTGGTAATTAATATAAATTTATAATTTATCTAAAAATTTTTTTTTTATAAATAAAATAAAATATTTTATTAATAAATTAAAAAACTATATATATTTTAGTTTAAAATTTTCTTTAATATATTTATAGAGTGTTATTATTTTTTAATTAGTATATTTATATATTAATATAAATTAAAATTATATTTTTTTTTATAACAATATTAAATATTTAAATAAATTAATTTCTAGTAAAATTTATCTTTTTAATATAAATTAAAAAATATTTTTTTTTTTTTAAATATCTATTGAGGGATATTTAATTTTTTAATTATTATATATAGCTTTTTAATTTAAATTTATATTTATTATAAAGTCTTTAATTTATATTTATATTTATTTTTAATTTTTTTTTAAATAAATATATTATAAATTATAAATAATTTTCTTTTAAAATATTTTTATTAATTAATCATATTCTAGTAATTTTTTGGTAATTATAATTATTAAAAATAAATTTTTTTTTTTAATTAATATTAAGATTATATTTTGTTAATTATAAAAATCTAAGAATTAATAAAGTTTTTTTTAAAAAATTTAAAATAATAATATATTTTTCTAAATATCTATTAATAAATAATTTAAGAGTTGTTTTCTAAATAACTTTTTTTAAAATTTAATATAAAAAAATAATAACTTAATAAATATTAGATTTTTGTTATATTTTAAATTAATATTTTTATATTATCATAATAGAGATATAGCTTTTTTTTACTTTATTATTTATTAAAATTTTTATAAAATTTTTAAAAATTAATAAAATAAAGATAAACTTTTTTTATTAAAAACTTAGATTTCTTATTTTAATTTATTTTTATTCATTTCAAAATATATTTAATTTTTTAATTTATAATTTAGATTATTAACTATCTTTTTTTATATTTCTATAAAACATTATTTAATATAATTATTTTAGTTCTTCTAGTTTATAAAATTATTCTTAAAATATTTCCAACACTAATAATATTCTTTTTCTTTTCTATTATATTAATAAATATATTTTCTAACTATTTTTAATTTATTAAAATTATAAAAATATTTTAAATAATAAATATATCCTCTTTTTATAAAATATTTATAGTTATATTATCTTTTATTTTTATATTCTATAAAATAGTATATATAATATTTATAAAAATATCTAATTTTTATTTTTAATATTTTTTTTTTGTATTTTTAATAGAAATAGTTTTTTAAATATTTTTTATATTTTTTATATATATTAAAGAGTTTAGTATATATTATATATAATATATAAAATAATTTTCTAGGTTTATTATTTATAGTATATTTAGTTTTATTAAAATTATTATTTTAATTAGAATAGTTATTTTCTATTATTTTTTTATAAATTATTTTTTTTTTTTTATATTTTTATATTAACTTTTTGATTTATTCTAGGGTATATTCTAGGATTTATTTAATTTATATTATTTTTATTGATTTTTTTTATTTAATATTATTATAATAATATATATAATAGTTATTCTATATTTTAAAATATTTAATATAGTATATATATTTAAAAGTATTAAAGGTTTTTTTAAATAATCTTTTTTAAATATAATTATAATATAAAAAGTATTAATATTAATATATTTATTTATTATAATAATTATTATATAAATTAAAATATTTATATAATTAAATATCTATATTATTTTTTTTGTAAAAATAATATTTCTGATTTTTATAAAGGAAATACTTTATATTATTAAAAAAATATTATTTATTATTAAAATTATATTAAAATAGATTTTTCTTATTTTTATTCTAAAACTAATAAATGTTCTATTAATTAATAAAATGTTAATTATAAAAAATAATTATATAATAATAAGTAGATTCTTAATATAATTAAAAATAGTTTTGTGTTTTGTTTTTTATATATTAATATTCAATAATATTATATTTTAATTATTATTAATAATTTTAATAAATATTAGTTTTAAGTATTTTATAAATAGTTTGTTCTTTATTAAATATATTAAGTCTATATTTAATATAAATTTAAAATTTATAAATCTAAATATATTATTAAGAAAAGATTATTTATAAAATTAGTTTTTTTATATTATTATTAATTATTTCTTTCTACTATTTTTGTTTAGTATAATATTTACTATTATAATTTTTAAGGTTTTTAGGGATTAATTTCTATTATAATTAATTAAATTAAATTAAAAATATAATAAAAATAAGTAATATTTGGATTATTTTTATAGAAATCTTATTATTTATTTAATATTTTTTTTATAAGTATTTATTTAAGTTTTTTTAGTAAACTATATAGATTTTTGGTATAGAATTATTTTATAATTAATTAAGTTTATCTTTTTTTAATTAAATATTAGTAAATAAGATAAGATTTTATTTAATAATTATATTGATTTTTTAAGTAATACTTTAGTACTAAATTAATCTAGCTTTAGAGTATATACATTTTTATATTTTTTTTATTATTATATTAAAATTTTTAGAAATAAATAATTATTTTATTATTTTAAATTGTTTTTCTTGATAAAGTTATTTTTAAAATTTTTTTTTTCTTTTATTTTTAAAATAATTTTGTTTGATATATTTTACTTTGTTGTATTAATAGTAAAATAATATATTAGATTTTTTTAATTTTTAATATTATATTATATTAAGATTTATAGATTTTAGTTTATAAATTTTATTTAATTTTTAAAATAATTTTCTAATTTAAATTTAGTTTTGTTAGGGTTTTTTAGTATATTTATTAAAATAATATTTATTTAAATTATAGTATAGTTTTTTTTATTATAAATTCTTTTAAGATTAGTATAATATATTATTTAATTTAATAGTTATAGTTTGTATTTTATAATAAATTATTTTCTTTTTTAAGAGTTTTTGTTTGATGATTTTTATTTTTAAATTAAATTTAAGTTTTTTTTTAGTTTTATAAAATAGAGTATTATTGTTACATTTAGTAAATAGTATATATTAATTAAACTACTGGAAATAGAATTATATTAATTTTATTTATTTAAATTAGTTAAGTTTTTTAAAAGTTTTTTTAATTTTATTTTTATATTTATATTTTTATTTAAAGAAGTTTATAAATCTTTAAAAAATATTAATGATTTTATTGATTTTAGGAATTTATATTTTATAATTTTTTTTTAATATTTTTTTATATATTTATTTATATATTAAATAGATATTAAAGATATTTTTTTTAAAGTATATTTTTGTAAAGTAGATTTTATACTATTTTATAGTAAATTATTTAAAATAAAAAAAGAAATAATTATCAAATTCATTAAAAAATTAATTAAATTTTTTAAATTATTTTTTATATTTAATTAAATCTTTTATTTTTAATATTTTATTAAGTATTATTATAAAAATAGCTATAATTTTATTTTTTTAGATTTTTAATTTACTATTTAATATAAATTAGAATTAAATAAATAGTATAAAATTTTGAATAATAATATTATTTATTTAAATATTAACTAAATTTTTGGTGTATTTTGTTATTTTTTTAAAATTTTCTAATATAATTACTTTAATATTATTAACTATTATTAAGACTATTTATATATATTATTAATATTTTATAAATATTTTTTATTATATTATTTTAAAATTTTATTCTAGTTTTTACTTAATATTATTTTTTATTTTTATTATAGTATTATTTATTTTTTTTAAAATTTATATTCTAATATTTATTATTAATTTATTTTAATATTTTTATAGACTATTTATATATTCACTATTTAATTTAAAAAAATTAAAATTTATTATATTATTATTTTTTTATATATATAGTATTATTTAAATTATTACTATAATTATTTTTTATTTATATATTTCTAAAATATAAAAATTATTAATAGATTTTTTATATTTATTATCTTTACTATTTAATATTAATTTAAAGTTATTGTTATTTATAAACTATTTTTATAATTTTATCTTATAAAATTCTATATTATCTTTATATACTATAAAAAATTTATAAATTATATTAAAAATTATTATATATTTATTATTTTTTTTTATTTACTAAAGGTAATCAATCAACATATTATATTTTTATCTAAAACCAAATAAAATACATTTTATTTTGAAATTTCTAATTCTCAATCACTACTATATAGATTTTTAATAAAAAAAGATAAATAACGTGGTCCACAAGCGAGCGGTACACCCAAGTGAGCGGTACACTTCAACACCCCACCTAAATGAAAATACTGATTTTACCACCATAGGCATATAATTATCCAACCCAAAACTAGAAAATCATTTATTTACATCTTTAAAAAGTATCTTAATATATTTATTTATTATGTCCAACTTTATCATACTTGCTATAACATAATATCTTCTTAGAGTTTCCTTCTAGTCAAGTATTATTTTAGTAGGTTTTCTACTCTACCTACCTATCTATATTTTTTTGGTTTAGTAGCTTTTATACCTAGTATATAGTAAATAGTTTTCCATATTGTAACCATTTTTTTTTTGCTTACTAGCATTTGCTTAATATCTTATTAACAAAACAAAGTCTAGAATTATTTACACACAAAAGTACCATTTTATATATTGTAGACTATATTCTCTTAATAAACTAGTCCACAATTACTAATATATTTATTAGAAAATTATTTTAGTATAAAATAATTTAATTTTTAATAAATTCTGATTGTAGGCCAGCTTCCATAAGATTTTTTAATATTTTTATAGTCCAGATAATCACAGTACCAAAGTAGGAATTTGTTGGTGTAGATACTAGTAACTATATATCTAGCTTTAAAAACACTTTTTCTAGATTATAAAACACAATACTAGCCCCAGCAAAGCTACTACATATATTCTTATCAGTTACAGAGGTAGTGTATGCCTTATGGAATTTAGAGAGGAACTCCAGCTTGCTAATATAGGTTATGTTTATGTGTATTAAATCTTTTACTTGGTAACTATATACACACTTTAATGGCCCAAAACACCCAATATCTAGTGGCTGTAGAAGATGCAATGAATGGGGTGGTATATAAAATATAATAATCTTATATTCTTGATAATAGAGTTTAAAGGTAGCTGAATAATAGCTTTTATATCCATCAAGAACTAATAGTTAATAGTTACTTTTACAATATAGTATTAATATTTTGTTGAAGTGTTTAACCTATATAAGAGCTATTTTATTTATTATCTAGCTATTATTAAAAAGTGTAATAACCCAGTTTTTTAATAGATTAATCTCTATATACCAGCTAGCTAGATGGTACTGGCCAGCAAAGACAATAAATGGTGATACTGCCCAACCTATTGTATTTATATCTTGAATAACTGTTATCTATTCATAGTTCCCAGGCTGCACTAGCTTAGTCTTATCTTAGATTTCAGTATCTGTAACAACTATAACTGTAGAGATTATGTTTATAGTAAAGCCTATTTTGTCAAAATTGTAGATATCATTGTCTGCAATGCTATATTTAACCTTTATAATTTGGATAAGTTGAAACTAATTGCTAATAAACTTAGGGTCTTTGTATTAAACTTGCTTATAATTATATTTTCTAAATAAACACATCTAAAATTCTAGGCAGCATTTTATAAAATTTAATGTTCAATTCTTGCTGATGTGTTGCATACCATTACTAGCATGTGTTGATAGCAACTAGTTAACCATATCTTCTATATTATTTAACCTAGGATAAAAAGATTATATATAGAGCTTAAGTATATACTAGATAATAGTCTCCTTTTTTAGTTCTGTAAGTTTTTGTGATTTAGATATAATATTATATTTTAAAGAGTGGCCCTTATATTGGTAAGCTAAGGTTATATAAAGGACCTTATAAAATTTAGTAGTAGTTTAAATATTTAATTCTTAGTTCTTTTTTATAGCTTTAATAGCTAAAATGATTCTAGATTTAGTTGTAGAGGTAGCTATTGTGGTGGTTGTGGAGGTATATGGTGTAGAAGAAGAATGGACGTGTGGGTGTTGAGAGGTGTACCGCTCGCTTGGGTGTACCGCTCGCTTGTGGACCACGTTATATATTAAATATAATAATCATTATTAAAATAAAATATATAACAATAATAATAAATAAACTAGCTATTAAGATACTATAATTTAAACATTAACTAATAAAATTTAAAAGGAAATTATCAATTAACTAATAAAGCAAACTAATTAAATATATAATATCTAATACATAAAATAATAAAAATATATTAATATGTTATCTAAATAACTCATAACTTATAACTTTACTAAAAATTGATTTATAATTTATAATTTTATTATATATTTCTAACTTATTATAATAGTTTCTATTCTAAAAGAAAAATAATATAAGTTATTTTTTTATATAATAATATATTTTATATAATTCTAATATTTATATAAGATATATTTATATAGATATGTATTTAATATAAGAATTTAATCCACAAGATACATAGATATATTATTATTTTATATATTAGATAAACTAAGCATTAGTATAAGAGTCTGGTCTGTATAGGATATTCGGGTGCTGTGCTGTTATCTCATAATATATTATTAATAATATTATTAACAATCAATTTATAATAATTTTTATAAAAAGTTTTAAATTTAGATTTATAATACTATAAAATCTATATTTTTAAAATAATAAAAAATATAATTATATTTTTTTTGTTTTATATATATTATTTAATTTATTATTAATTCTATTATTAATATAATGTATATAATAATATTTAATTATTATTATTTAACCTTACTAATAAATATTAAAATAATAAAATATTAAAATATAATAACGTCAATGATAAGCGAACAGATCAGACAAATGAGCAGATCACCTTACTACCCCATCTTAATAAAAATACTGATTTTACTATCACAATACTATAGTTTTGGGCTAGATATATATTAAATAACTTATTTATATACTTAAGATACTTCTTAATATATTTAAATATTATATCCAGCTTTACCACATTAACTGCAATATAATATTCTTCTAAAACCCTTTTTTGGCTGTATATTATTTTGATAATTTTTTGGTTTTACTTACTTATATTACCTACTTATGGTGTCTTAATCCAGTATATTATCTACTTAATATATAGTAAATATATCTTTATATTATATATATTATTTTTTTATCTACTATTATTTACTTAATACTTTATTAGCAGAGTATAATATTATATTCTCTACATATATAAGTATTAATTGATATATTATAATTTATATCTTTTTAAATAGCTAATCTATAGCTGCTAACAGTAATATAAAAAAATTATTCTAGTATTAAATAATCTGGTTTTTAATTAGGCCTATTTATAGGCTAATTTCTGATAAATTTAATAGTATTTTTATAGTCTAGATAGCTACTATATTTATAGTATCTGAATATAAATTTACTAGAGTAGCTACTAGCAACTGTATATCTAATTTTAATAAAATTTTATTAAAATTATAAGATATAATACTAGTTCCAGCAAAACTGCTATATATGTTTTTAAATATTATTATAATAGTAAATATTTTATAAAACCTAGTAAGAAACTCTAATTTAGAGATATAATTAATATATATATATATTAAGTTTTCTATCTTATAGTTATATATTTGTTTTAATAGTCTAAAGTAGCCAATATCTAGTAGTTGAAAGATATATAATAAATATAGTGGTATATAGATTATAACAATTTTATATTTCTAATAATATAGTTTAAAAATAATAGAATAGTAACTTTTATAACCATCTAAAATTAATAGCTAGTAGTCTAAAATACAACACCATATTATAAATTTATTAAAGTATTTTAATTACTATAAAGTAAGCTCATTTATTGTTTAATTATTATTAAAAAACATAATAACCTAATCTGCTAGTAGTTTTGTTATTATATATCAACTAGTTAAATAGTATTATTTAATAAAAATAATAAATAGTAGTACTACCTAATCTTTTATACTTATTTTTTAAATAATTGTTGTTTATTTATGATTTCTAAATTATATTAGTTTAGCTTTATTATATATTTTAATATCTATAATAATAATAGTTATAGATATTATATCTATTATAAAGCCAATTTTATTAAAGTTATAGATATTATTATCTATAATACTATATTTAGTTTTTACAACCTTTATTAACTAAAACTATTTATTAATAAATATAGAATCTTTATATTTTATTTACTAATAGTCATACTTCCTAAATAAACACATTTATAACTTTAAATAGTATTTAATAAAATTATTAGTTTATTTTTTATTAATATATTATATATTATTATTACTATATACTAACAGCAGCTAATTAGCTATATCTTTTATATTATTTAATTTAAGATAAAAAAACTATATATATAACTTAAGTATATATTAAACAATAATATCTTTTTTCAATTTTATAAAATTTTATAATTTAAAAATATTATTATATTATAAAAAACAGCCATTATATTAACAAATTAAAATAATATAAAAAATATTATAATACTTAATAGTAACTCAAATACTTAATTCTTAGTTTTTTTTTATAACTTTAATAACTAAAAGAACTCTAGATTTGGTTATAAAAACAAATATTACAATAGTTATAAAGATATAAAATATAAAAGAAGTAATAGACACATAGGTGTAGTAAAGTAATCCACTCACTTGTCTGATCCGTTCGCTTATCATTGACGTTATCTTTATTTTATAAAACTTTTTTAATAATAAAATAAATATATTTTTTATAAATAAAATAATATTAACGTCAATGATAAGTGGCCGGTATAGACAAGTGAGTGACACAGCTTCCCACTCTATCTTAATAAAAAGTCTAGTTATGTTACTACTACCAAATAATTTTCTATTTTAAAAATAAGAAACTATTTATTTAGATTTTAAAAATACCTATTAATAGATTTGAATATTATATCTGGTTTTATTATAGTTATTATAATAGTATATATATATAATATTATTTTTTAACTGAAAGATATACTAATATTTTGGAAGGGTTAACTGCTTAATCATTTTATTTACAATATTGTTATTTAAGATTTTATCAGCTTAGTATATAATTAGTATATTTTTATATTGTATATACTGTTTTTTTAGCTGCTAATACTTACTTAGCAATTTATTTATAAAGTAAAATATTATGTTTTCTATATATATAAATATTATTTAATATATTATTATCTATACTCTTTTAAATAACTAGTCTATAACTACTAGTAATGATATAGAAGAATTATTCTAGTATTAAATAATCTGATTTTTAATTAGATTTATTTATAAACTAGCCTTTAATAGATTTAATAGTGTCTTTATAGTCCAGACAGCTACTATATTTATAATATCTAAATATAAATTTACTAGAGTAGCTATTAATAATTATATATTTAACTTTAATAAAACTCTATTAAAATTATAAAATATAATATTAGTTTTAGTAAAGCTGCTGTATATATTTTTAGATATTATTATAGTAGTAAATACTTTATGAAATCTAGAAAGGAACTCTAGTTTAGAGATATAGCTGATATATATATATATTAAAGTCTTCACTTTATAGTTATATATTTGTTT
Organism: Drechslerella dactyloides; assembly: GCA_020064725.1. Lineage (NCBI taxonomy): Eukaryota > Fungi > Ascomycota > Orbiliomycetes > Orbiliales > Orbiliaceae > Drechslerella > Drechslerella dactyloides. The sequence continues at coordinate 14,157 of JAGTWJ010000014.1, forward strand.
TAATGGCCTAAAGTAACCAATATTTAATAACTGAAAAATATATAAAAAGTATAGTGGTATATAGATAATAATAATCTTTTGTTTTTAATAATATAGTTTGAAAATTATTGAGTAATAATTTTTATAGTTGTTTAAAATTAATAGCTAGTAGTCTGAAAAGTAGCGCCACATTATAAATTTATCAAAATACTTTAATTATTTGTAATAATATAGTTTGAAAATTGTTGAGTAATAATTTTTATAGTTGTTTAAAATTAATAGCTAGTAGTCTGAAAAGTAGCGCCACATTATAAATTTATCAAAATACTTTAATTATTTGAGAGCCAACTTATTTATTATCCAGCTATTATTAAAAAATATGATTACCCAGTCTTTTAATAGACTAATTCCTATATACTAACTTGCTAGATAATACTTTCTAGTAAAGATAATAAATAGTGGTATTGTATACCCTTCTACACCTATCTTCTAAATAATTATTGTTTATTTATGGTTCCCAGGCTACACAAACTTTGTTTTATTGCATGTTTTAGTATCTGTTACCACAATAGTTATAGATATCATACCCATTACAAAACCAATTTTGTCAAAATTATAGATGTTGTTATCTATGATACTATATTTAGCCTTTACCACCTCTATCAACTAAAACTATTTATTTATAAATACCAGATTTTTGTATTTTGCTTGCTGGTAATTATACTTTTTAAAAAAACATATTTATAGCTTTGGGTGATGTCTAATAAAATTGTTGGCCTATTTTTTATTAACATATTGAGTGTTATTATTACCATATGTTGATAGTAGCTAATTAACTATATTCTCTATATTAAATAATTTAAGATGAAAAAACCATATAAATAACTTAAGTATATATTAAATAATAATATTTTTTTCTAATTATATAAAATTCCATAACTTTAGGGTATTTTTACTATATAAAAAACAGTTACTATAATAATATATTAAGATTCTATATAAGATATTGTATAACTTAGCAGCTACCCAAATATTTAAAATTTTTTTTTTTTTTAATGTCTTAATAACTAAAGTAATACAAAATTTAGCTATAGTAGTAGCCATTGTTGTGGTTGTGATAGTATATAATATCAAAGATAACTTATCAGGAATGTTTTAAAAGATGTGTTGGTTGCTTGTCTATACCAGCCGCTTATCATTGACGTTAATTCTTTTTAAAAGGTTTATATAATTATCAAAGTAATTATAATATTTTTAAAATATTTTAAATATTTTAAATAATTTTAATTTTTTCTAAATTATATAAATTCTATAATATATAAAAACAAAATTTTATAATTTATTAAATTAATTTTTAATATTAAAATAAGATAGAATTTAATTATTAAAATATTTATATATTTTGTTTAATTATATAATATTATCTAAATTTAAATATATATTAATAAGAATTTATAATACTAAGAAATTTTTTTTATAAATATAAAATAAATTTAAATATAAAAAGTAATTAGAATATTATAATTTTTTTATTAATTTATTCTATATATATTAATAATTTAGTAATTAAGAATCTATATTATTTAAGCTTTTTATAATAAGTTTTTTAATTATATTAAAAATTATATAATATTTTACTAAAAATCTTATATAGATAAAAAAAAAATTTTTTATAATATTTTTAAAATTGATTTAAATAAGTTTAAAAACTACTATTTAAAAATAAAAAAAGATAATAAAATTTTATATAATATTAATTTTATTTTAATATTTTATATTAAACTTAATATATATATATTATATCTAAATAAAATATTTAATTTTATAAAAAATATTATAAAAAGTTTATATACTATTATATATTTTATTATCTATAATATAAATATTTAGATTTAAAAAAAAGATTAATTACTTTTTAAAATTTAATAATATAATAACTTTTATTTAAATTTCTTAATAATAAATTCTTTAATTTATAATTTTATAAATTTAATAATCTTAGTTTAGAGTTTTAAATATTTTATAAAATAAAGTAATAATTAAATAAAGCTAAAAAATAACTTTAATTAAAAATAAAAATAATAAATTTTTATATTTATAATATTTTAAATATTATTAATATTATTATTAAATTAGTTTATAGAATAGCTTTAAAAATAATAAAAGATTTTTTTATAATTTTAATTATATTTATTAATATTAAATATATTTTTAATAATATTTATAATATTATTATATATTATTAATATAGTTTTATTTTATTTATAATATACTATAAATATATTTATATATAAAGTAATATTTAATTAAAATCTTAGTATTATTTAATTAATATTAAAAAATTATTATAATTTATAAGTATTTTTATTATATAAAATATAAATAAAAGAAATTTATTAAAAAATATAAAGTTAAGAAAATAAAATAATTATATTAAAAATATAATTATTTCTATAATAGAATAGAATATATTAAATAAAAAAGATTTTATATAATTATTGATATTATAAAAAAATTAAGTTTATAAATATTTTAGAATTATGATTATAATAATTTTAATATATTTTTTTTTTAAAAATATTATTTTTTAAATTTAAATAATTAAAGTTTAAATTGAAGATTTCTAAAATTTTTTTATATATTTAATAATTTTAAATTAATCTTGAATTAAATAAATTTTATTTTTTATTTTTTAAAATATATATTATTATTAATAGTTGGTTAGTATATTATTATTTTATATATAATTTAAATATTAAAAACAAATAACCTAGTTTAAAAATTAATTTATTCTTTAAATAGATTCTGGTTTAAATTTTTAAACAGTTTAGTTTCTTAGTAGAAATAACCAATTCAGGTTCCAATTCAGATTAATAACACAAAAAACAGTCCAGGTTGAACCTGGAACCGGTCCAGGCCCTATTAATTATTATAATTTAAATGTAATTATTATTAAAACTAAATATTTAGTATTTAATACTAAGATTTTATTTAATAAATTATAAAAAATTATAATATTTATTAAAATAAATCTAAAAAATATATATTACTTAATTTATATAGAAAAAAATAATAAATAAAAAATAACTTTTAAAATAATTTATAAATTATATAAATATTTAGTTATATTATTTAATTTAATAAATATATTAATAATTTTCTAGATAATTTTAAATAATATTTTATAAAAAATTATAGCAAAATTTATAATATTATATTTAAATAATATATTAATATATTCTAAAAATATTTTGATATATATTAAATATATTTAAAAAATATTATAATAATTTAAAAAAATATTATTTTTTATAAATATTAAAAATATAAATTCTATAAAAAAAAATTGAATTCTTAGATTTTATTATTTTATTTTAAAATTTTTCAATAAATAATAATAAAATATTAGTAATAATAAATTAAATTATATTAAAAAAATTAAATATTTATAATAATTTCATAGATTTATAAATTTTTGTTAATAGTTTATTTTATAATATATTATAAAATTAATAATGTTATTAGATTTATTTAAAAATTTTTTTTTTTAAATATAAATTTATAAATATATTAATATATCTAAAAAATTAAAAAACAAATTTATTTAATAAATTTTAGAAATATTAAAGTATTTTTTTAAAAAACTACTAATAATTATTAAAATAAATATCTTAGAATTTAAAAAACAATATTTTTTATAATTTTTTTTTTAAAATAATAATAATAATAATAATAATAATAATAATAATAATAAAGATTTTATTATTAAAAAATATATTATAAAAAAACTTTTATATTAATAGTTTTAAATCTTATTATTTTTATAAAAATTTAATTATAAAATTTTTAAAAATTAAAAAATAGTAAGATTATATATTTATAATAGTTTTAAAAATTTAATTAATATATATATATATATATATTAATTATTATTTTAATTAAAATATTTTGAAAAATAATTTTTTTTAAAATAATAAATATATTTATAAAAATCTTAAAATTTTAATTAATATATATATATATATATTAATAAGCTATTTATTCCTATCAATATTATTTTAATAATTTAATATTATAATAAAACTACTATAATATTAAATTATTATTACTAATCTACCAATATATACCATCCTTCCGAGTCTATAATATAACATAGTATACTATTATAATATTAATATATTATTACTATGCCAACTGATATAGTGCCAAACTTGATATGATATGATATGGTATGGTGGGCTACCATACCATTACCAACACTATTTCTGGTACTGGGCGGGTTTTACCCGGACCGGTTTTAAAGCCTATTCTTAACAAATTGCTACAAGTGGTTACACCCCTTGACATTAAATATACCTATAAATACCTTGAGCAGGCCTTTAACTATTTTTTTTAATAATATATCTCTATCTATATATCATTCTAAGTATCCCACAGATGGAGCACCGGATGAACAAAGAACGCAAACGTCAAACGATCCAACTTGAGCATAAGTATGTACATAGGCAGTCTAGGATCCTTAGGTAGCTTTCTCCGCGAAACTAAGCAATTGAAAGTACACATGTAAAATGCTTACTCTACCGTCATTAGATATTTCAATCTCAAGCGTTAGTCGCTACGCAATAACAAGATGGAAAACTTTCGGTTCTAGTTTCGGTATTTAGGAATATAGATACTTTTCTAATATTAGCTTATACCGGAATATTCAGTCAGAGCATGGGTAACTGAAGCTAAGGTTTGTGGCAAACCTGGTACTTAGAGGTTAAATAGCGATTTCATAAACCGAAGGACGGAAAGTCTCATAACGGATATCCTTTGATCAACTGGAATGAGTTTCCAATGGAGAGTTAGGACTTCCCCATTCCCCGATGTTTACATAATGCAAAGATAGAGCCGTAAGCTTTGCTACTTTCTGTCGATATCAACGTTTCTCAGGCTGAAAATTGAATATTCAGCGGGGCTTGAGGAATCAGGTGCGGATCACAAATTGACGACCGAAGCGGACCCTGAAAATACATGGTCGCCGGCTTGAAAAATCAGACTACTAGTATTTATTTTTTGCGGCCTCCATTGAGCAGCGGGGTGTTAGATTCCGATGAGTGTTTCAAGGTTCCTCGACGCGAAGTAACGGGGAAGGCAGATGCTGCATTGGTTGAATTGCCCTTCAGGGCTAGAACAGCCTGGGCATTCAAGAAAAAAGCCATGTTGTAGCGAGATACCGCTTCTTCGGGAGACTGCATCCGGTCGGTTCTAGATCGCCGACATGCTGTTATTATATAGAGAAAAGGAAACAAAATGTGCTGGGGATGATTGATGATGCAACGTTGAACAGAATATCTGCTCTTAAATGACCAACCCCATTTTTGTAATGATTATTACGAAGGGTAACCCATATTTGCTGAAAAGAGCAAGTTTGCGCGACCAACCATGACTCAGCGCCTTCGTCTGAAAGTTTGATAGTTTGACAAGCAGTGCTTATCTGTCGAAAAAACAGTTCACCGGCCGCACGGAGGTCCGAGACTAGACCTATTTGGTTGAGACAATTCGCACCAGTTCGAGCGAACACTCTTTGATTTTCCGAAGTTATACCCTTCGGCGCCGAGGCTGGTTTAGTCTCGGCGGACCTTCCTTGCAGCAGGTCTGGCTTATTGCAAGACTAGAGAAATGCAAAAGAAGTCCTCTCGAAAGAGCAAACAACACAATTTGTTTGGTCAGTGCACCCTACACCACCGCACCTACCGCCAACCTTACCCTGCGCCCTTGTCCACCTGGTCTCGAGGCTAACTTCAAAAGGGTGCAGCTTCTTGTTTCTAAAGGCTTTGAAGGGTCTAAACTATTATATGGAGTCATCTACATACTCTATGCCCTCAATAGAAAGTTTCGCCGCTCGCAAGAAACCATACCGCGTCACGGCAAAGCGAATGGCTCTCGACCTTTTCTTGGACATCATCTGAGGAAGATGCCATAAACTAGATCTATTAGACTTGGGATGTTCCTAATACAAATTCTTTTTGCGATATAACTACTTGTGAACCCATTCAACATGCTTGAGTTTTTTCGAGAAAGCATCCATGCCAATCTTTTGATCATGTGAGCCAAAGAGAGCATGGAACATATTTCTCTCAAATTTCAGTCCTTCTGTTAGGCCCACCTCATAGCTCTGATTAACTAGTTCTTTGTTTGCCCTAACTGCCAAACGTGAATGGCTGGCAATGAGTTTTGCGGTCGCGAGAGCTCCTTCCGTTAATTCTTCAAAGGTTGAGAAAGTCTTGGATGCTAACCCCCATCTCTCAGCATCTTCACCTGAAAAGGTGCTACCCGTAAGTATAATATCCATAGCTCTCGCTTTGCCAATAGCTTTCGCAAGTCTCTGAGTTCCTCCCGCTCCAGGTGTTACTCCGAGCCTGATTTCAGGCTGTCCAAACGTTGCCCCCGTAGTACAATAGAGAATATCAGCCATCATTGCGAACTCACAGCCACCTCCCAAAGCATAGCCGCTGACTGCTGCGATTATTGGTTTCTTGATGCTTGTAATGGTTCTGAACCATCTGACGGTAATGCCGGCAAAATAAATATCGGGGAACGACATGGCTTTCATAGCCTCGATATCGGCCCCAGCTATATACAATATCTCAGTCAAATTTGAACAATACCAAGTTTTTGATAGAAAAAATAAGAGCGTCAGTACCTGCAAATGCTTTTTCACTGCCAGCAAGGATGATCACAGCTGTTGCTGGGTCATCATCAAAGTACTCAAGAGCATGGTTGAGGTCGTCACACAATGCCGGGGAGAGAGCGTTCAAAACTTTCGGTCTGTTGAGGGTAACTGTAATTAAGATACATGCGCCGGTCAAAAACATGGAAATAAAGGAGGAGCTGGGACTTGAGGCAAGGGGTTAAATATACCTTGGCAAACGCCATCAGCTGGACGGCTAATAATGATATTTTCATACGTATTTGGCAAATGCGAGACTCGGCCTTGATGGGTTTCCATTTCTGATACTAAAGCTTGGGCAGGAGGGTTGTAATGCAAGATTATATGCTGGGATCGCTTTCGATTAGTCTTCAGTCTCTTAACTTTGGAAGAAATTTGTATCATTTAAAAGAGTTCTGAAGACTAGGTTCGGTTGATTAGTTTAATAGGAATTGAGTAAGATGAAATTTCAGCGACAAATAGTTCGGGATTATTTCGGCTTCCAGCTAGTTAGTGGAGAACCAGTTTTTTTGCTTTTGATCCAACATCGTCGATTTGAGTGCTCTACGCTCAAGTATTTGGTTTAATTTGTTGGTTTAATGTTGTCTATCTTATGTTCGGATATACAATTATCCAAGAATTCTCGGAAATATTACGTGGATTCTAACAAGGGAAAAAGTAGCTTTCGGTCTCCCAGCTCGTTCTAAGCTTAAACCGAGAAACCACTACCTAACACTCGGAGCTTGGGAAATGTTCCGACCCTCTGTTATACAAAAGATGTTCGGTCCTATGGAGCTGGGTCTTTGTTGTTAGTTCCCCTACTATCACCGATTATATTCCGAAAAATCAAAATAATTATAGTAGTTTATCATTGGTTCGTCAAGGTCGTTCATTTATTCGCAGTCGGCTGGTTATCGGCTTCGGGAAGGGAAGGGACAGAGTGAGACATACAACACAGCCCTTAAGGTATTCAAGGGCTGTGTTAGGTTTTTCACCTTAACGTACTGAAAAAGCTAAACCCCTATTCCGAGACTATTCATCAAGAAATATCTAGTACTAAGTAATCGTTCCGTAGAGCTAGGTGGCAATTGCGGAAAGCGCTCCGTAAAAAAAACTCAGCGTAATAGAGTGATCATTTTCGGTATCGTACCTACCATCTATAAATATGAGGGTGGTGATACGTACATACCCATGGCCATCGTAAGAATTGATTCATCACGAGAGCCGGTTTTTTTGAGAAACATACGGCAGCTTATAATGTAAAATGGCTCCCCAATGTACTCCACGTCCAGGCTATGACTCTGAAGCATATATCGACAACCCTGATATGCGTCAAGGGCTAGTACCTGAAAACGAAGGCCAAAATAAGGACCCAATCGCTATTGTCGGACTAGGTATGTTCTCCCAGAACTCCTCTGGCTACTAAAAAAGTTCTGAATAGAAGTTTTAACGACTTTGTAGCCTGTAAGCTGCCAGGAGAAGCCTCTTCAAGCAGCAAATTCTGGGATCTTCTCGTCAATGGACGCTCCGGCCAATGCGACTTCCCATCCTCCCGATTTAACATTAACGGATTCTACAATGAAAACCCCTCAGCAGGTAGCATAAACATGAAAGGGGGATACTTTCTTCAGGAGGAGCTTCGCAATTTCGAAAACGATTTCTTTCAGATAAACAATGCTGAGGCAATTTGCATGGATCCTCAACAGCGAAAGCTTTTGGAAGTTGTCTTTGAATGCTTCGAAAGTGCTGGAATAACCCTTGAGGGGATATCCGGAACAAATACAGGTTGCTATGTTGGTAGTTTCACTGTAGACTACCTCGCCATGCAACTCCGCGATGTAGACAATATGGGGCGACACAGCATGCTTGGGATGGGGAGTACACTACTAAGCAATCGCATTAGCCATGTGTTCAACCTACAAGGCCCAAGCATGACTGTAGATACCGCTTGTTCAGCAAGCATGTATTGCCTACATAATGCATGCCTTGCTCTTAATGCAGGTGATTGCGACGGTGCTATCGTCGCAGCTGCGAACCTGGTCCAGAGTATAGAGCAACAAGTTGGAATGATGAAGGCCGGGGTTCTATCAAAAACATCGATGTGTCATACATTCGATACTGCCGCGGACGGGTATGGAAGGGCTGACGGTGTCGGTGTCCTATATTTAAAGAGGCTTTCAGATGCTATTCAGGCTGGCGACCCTATCAGAGCGGTTATTAGAGGCACTTCGGTAAACTCGAACGGTAGAACACAGGGTATTAGTCTACCAAGCGCTGACCAACAAGAGAAAGTCATTCGGAAAGCGTACGCGAAAGCAGGATTAAATTTCGATAAAACAACATATTTGGAGTGCCATGGAACAGGAACGGTTGTCGGTGATCCGATCGAAATTGAAGCCATATCCCGGGTCTTCAAAGCCAACTCGCAGCCATTGCGGATCGGTAGCGTTAAGACCAATATTGGCCACAGCGAAGCTGCCAGTACTCTATCCGGGTTGATCAAGGTAACAATGGCGCTTGAGAATAATTTCATTCCTGCGACTGTCGGGATCAAGACCATCAAGTAAGTTTTTGAAGGAATATAGCTACTCTTGAGGTTATCTCGTAATGCTAATAAGTGAGATAACAGTCCGAAGCTTAAATGCGCGGAAAGAGGCGTCAAGATTGTCACAAAGGGCGAACCTTGGTTTCAATCGAACAACCTGGAGGCTGGTCCCGTTCTATTACGAGCAGGTGTAAACTCGCTCGGATACGGTGGAGCTAATGGACACGCAATCCTCGAAAATGCAGCTTCGCACTTGCCGCCGAATTATAATTCTGCCGCCAAAGAGATTAAAAGCGACCGATCGAAGTTCCTAGTGCCTATTTCTGCATCAACAAGCGAGGCACTCGATCGCCGGATTAACAACTTGAGTCTGTATATGAGAGACATGAAAACGCTCTCTATACGAGACCTGGTGTACACACTTGCCTGTCGACGCAGTCATCTTGGAAAACGCGGATATCTTCTATTGTCCAAAAACTTCTCTCCTGAGGAGATAAGCCTAGACAATATCCGGACAGCTGCAAGTGCTATCTCTGAGATTCCTTCACAATTTGCATTTATATTTACCGGGCAAGGTGCGCAATGGCCGCAGATGGGCATGGAGCTGCTGGATGAGTTCCCAGTTTTCCAAGACGCGTTTGTGGAAATGGATCTTGTACTCCAGAGCTTGCCGGAACCACCTACCTGGACTTTGAAAGAAATTCTGACGGAGCCGAAAGAAACAAGTCACGTTGTAGACCCGGCCTACTCGCAGGTTATCTGTACCGCTGTTCAGGTTGCCCTTGTGTTGTTGCTGCAATCTTGGAATATAAGACCAGCTGCGGTAGTCGGCCATTCTTCCGGTGAAGTCGGGGCGGCCTTTTCAGCTGGGTTTATTTCTCTAGCCGAAGCGATCACAACTGCGTACTACAGGGGATACGTGATTGGCAAGGGCGAGAATGTCCTCGACGGGGCTATGATAGCCGCTGGCATATCCCAAGTAGATGCCAAAAAGCTGATCAGCGACCTGAATCTGGTAGGGAAAATTTGCGTGGGCTGCATCAACTCTCCCCTGAGTGTGACCATGAGCGGTGACAGACCCGCAATTATAATTATGACGAAATACCTCGAAAAGCAGAACCTCTTTGTAAGAAAGCTTCTTACACAAGGACGAGCATATCATTCCCATCATATGTCAGCTCTGGGGGAAGATTACGAAACGCTATTAGGAAAAGCTAAAACGTTAGAGACGCCAGTATGGACAAAAGTCAAGCATGCTACTACCTGGATCTCTTCTGTTACAGGTGACGTCTTTCATAAGTCATCATACAACCATTCTTACTGGAGAAAAAATCTGGAGATGCCAGTCGAATTCCTTAAGGCTGTCTCATGCCTCAGCCAATTGGGATCATATCAACTGATTGAACTTGGACCACATTCAGCGCTTGAGCTTCCGATCAAACAGATCCGATCAAAGCTAGGCGTTAATGAGATCAAAATGCCCTACTCAGCAACAATTATCCGATACAAGAACTCAGTTGACAGCTTACTCGGTATGGCAGGCCAATTATATCTTTCAGGATATGTCGTTTCGTTTGATAAGATCAACGGTCTTAACTTGGCCCCAGGATTTACAACAAACTATCGCGTTGTTCATGACCTACCTACATATCCCTGGACCTATACCGATACCCCCCTTTGGCGCGAGTCTCGTGCTGGCTCCGAGTTCAGGTTTCGCAAATATCCTCGTCACGAATTGCTTGGCTCATCTGTAACCGGTGGAAATGGGATTGATCATTTGTGGAGAAATATTCTTAACCTCAAGGAATCTACCTGGTTAGACCAATACAAACTGGGTGACAAAACTTTATTCCCAGTTTCAGCATATATCGCAATGATAATCGAGGCTATCCGCCAGAAGGTTGTTGATAGCCTCGAAATGGTAGGAGATAGCAAAATTTATCTGGCCGACGTTAACTTCCCCTCTGAGCTCGTCCTTCCCGATGATGCGGTGTTCTCGAGCTCACTCGAGCTTTTCACAACACTACATCCGGTTTCAATTGCCTCTATGTCGAACATGGACAAAAAGTGGGGGTTCTCTATTACTTCCTTTAGCCATGGTGTTTCGACGACACATGTCATCGGGACAGCAAGAATCAAATTGGAAGTTGCCGCGCCAACAGTGGATTCGTCATTGAGCGAAGGAACTCTCGAGCCATCCGCGCCTAGGATCTGGTATAAACAGTTCGGTCGTAAGGGTCTCGACCTTGGTAGCGAATTCAGAAACTTCACAGATTTGAGCGTGAGCCGCTTAAGGAATCAGTTCATTTGCCACGCCGAGGTTCCTTCGAGTCAGTCGTCCAATGGCCATGGCTATTGGGCAGCGCATCCAACTGCCATCGAATCGATGATTGTCGCATCTCTAGTAGCTTTAACAGCAGGAAAAATCTCGGCCTTAGCCCCCAAAATCGTCACTCGGATTGGTTCGGTGAACATTTCACTAAATTATAACCAGAGCAGCGGCCAAAAGAGTTGGTCAATCATCTCAAACGGCATCGTAACGAATTTTGGTTGCGCTCAAGCCAACGCGAAGCTTATCGGGGATAACAATAGGATAGGAGTTCAACTTGAAGATATCGAGCTTGTTCCATTCCTGGGTGGCCAGCAGGATGCTGTCGTACAACGGCACCCAATGTCGCGAGTTATTTGGAAACCCGACCCCAGCCCAGAATTTATGACGGATGAGGGTCTAAGCGCTTATCTGAATAACAGTGCCACTGGAGACTCCGAAAACAACTTCCTCGATGAAGCGACTAAAAATCTTACGTCTTGTCTCAATATTATTGGCCACAAGAATCCGGATTTGAGAATTCTTGAGCTCGGAAATGGCCCCAACTGGTTTACGACCATGGCTATGAATGCGCTTTCCGCGGGATCGCCTTTTCCTTTGCTACGTTCTTATACACGTGGCACTTTCAAGCCCGACAACCAATTATCTGGGTCGAATGTTGATCTGAGAACTGGAGATTACGGGAACTCTCAGGACCTCCCATCAAGCATGTTATTCGATCTGATCATAATATCGGATTACCTCTCGTCCGCTTACTATCTCAGCCGCGTGCCGGAGATATTAAAGTCTCGTCTCGATCTGGGAGGGCGTATACTATCAATTGGGCCGCTGGATAACAAAACAACCCTCAGCAACATTGGCTTGACTACTATTAAGGCAGAGGGCTCAATGAGTGCCATATCATTAATTCATCGTGATGAAGACAACAACGTTGCCACTGTTGGGGAAGTGGGCCCGGTTATAGTCATAGAAGAAGCCCCAACGGCTCTGGGAGACTCTATCATCAAGGAAATCAGCTTAATAGCTAATCAACACGCGAGGAGACTGCTTTTCAGCGAGTTGACTTCAGAAACAAACCTGCTGGGGTCGAGAATAATATCGCTTCTTGAGATTGAGAAGCCGATATTGGCGACAGCTACGGAGGACCAGTTCGACAAGCTTAAAATTTTGACGAGTCTCTCAAAAGCTCTTATCTGGGTTACTTGTGGAAACTTGCTGAGCGGCCAATCTCCTGACCATGGTATTGCATTTGGCCTCTGTCGATCTATTGCATTGGAGCAACCTTCTCTCAGGATTTTCACGTACGACATCGACGAGATATGCACCAAACCAAAGCAGACCGCTCAAAACATTGTTTCTTTACTGAATAAACCCCTTCAGGAGTCTGAGGATTCCGAATTCATTGAGCAAAAGGGTATAGTGCATGTCAGCCGTGTTGTCCCAGACGCCAAATTAAACGAAGCTTTCCAGCAAGTACAGGACGCGAGTTTCGTTCGAATGCCGTTAGAACAAGTTGGAAGTGCAGAGTTATGCTCGAAAGAGCCTGGAGACCTTGAACGCGCAATCTTTAAACGAATTCAATTGCCAGCACTTGATTCGGACGAAATCAAAATCGCGGTAAAATCCGCGAATCTCAATTCTGAATATTTTCGGATTGCTGGAGGTACAGCGAAACAAGCAGACTGTTTGAATGAGTTTATTGGAATCATAGAAGAAGTTGGATCCAATGTGGAAGAACTTGTCGTCGGAGACCGCGTTTACGTTATGGCACCCGGGAACTTCCGAACTATGGAAGTGGTGCCTCAGTGGGCATGTCAAAAGCTTAAGAACACTGAAACCCTTAGTTCTTTGAGCGTATTACCATTCACCTATGCCTCCGCAATTTACGCGATTGAGAATGTAGCTAGGCTACATAAGGGCGAGACCATTCTTATACATCCCGGCGTTAGCTCTACCGGAATGGCTTTAATCCGACTGGCTCAGCTCCAAGGTGCACGAGTTTTTGCGACGGTGGACACAAAAGCACAAAAGAATTTTATGATCGAAACCTTCAGCATCCCTCCCGAGGATGTGTTCCTCTTGAACCAGAATTCGTTTGAGAGCGAGGTGATGGCGGCCACAAATAGATTTGGGGTTGATGTAGTTATCAACAACATGGTAGCAGAGATACCCCACGGAATCTGGAAATGCTGCGGCTCCTTGGGGCGGTGTATCGATTTATCGCCGCCAGAATTTCACAAAAATAATCAGAGGAGTCCGGAGCTCTCAGCTAGTATTACTTATACCGGAATAGATTTGCGCGAGCTATATGCTTCGCCTAATCCAAGACACCATACGATCTGGGCGGCCTTAATAAAACAAGTTTTCAGCCTCTATCGCGAACGAAAGATTAGAGAGTTTCAAGTTGAGACTTCTGATATCGAACACGTAATAGATGTTCTCAGTAGACAAAAAGCCAATACTGGAACCGGAAAGGTATTTTTTTATTTGGGCATTGCAACCGCGATATCTCTACTAACAATGATCTAGATTACAGTTTCTTTGGAATCGCCTGATTATGTTTTGAAAGTTGAGCCTCTTCGATACACCATGAGATTCGACGCTACGAAGAGTTATCTCATGATTGGGTGCTTAGGCGGACTGGGCCGAAGTTTGACAAGATGGATGCTCGATCAAGGCGCAAGGAAATTTGTCTTTCTTAGCCGCTCGGGTACAAAGAATGTCTCAGCTCATCGGCTCGTCGAGGATCTAGAGAATCTTGGAGCCAAATGCACGATTTTTGTGGGCGATGTTTGCCGTCTGCACGATGTAGAAAGGATGGTTAAAGAGACTGATGGATCTATTGGTGGTGTTGTCCAAGCCGCGATGGGTCTCAAGGTTAGTTATATATCATACTTCAACTAGTAATCCATTGATCTCCCAGTTTTCACCAACAACTAATACCATCATCAGCCTTCACTCTTCACTGCCATGGATGGCAAATCTTGGCATCAGGGAATAGATCCGAAGGTCAGAGGCACATGGAATATCCACAACGCATTAAAAGGGAGAGATCAATTGGATTTCTTCTTGTGTCTTAGTTCTGTATCTGGAACTGTTGGATCTGCTGCAGAAGGCAACTATTGCGCAGCAAACCATTTTCTGGACAACTTTGCCTGTAAGACCCCTACTACCTGAATTTTGGTGCGGTAGACTAAAACTTTATCACCAGGCTTCCGTCGGTCCCATGGCTTGCCCGCTACGGCGGTGGGTCTGAGTCAGATCTCCGAAGTGGGATATCTTCATGAAAATCCGAAGGCTGAAGCGTTGTTCCTACGCAAAGGATTTTGTGAGCTTACAGAAAGTGAGATGTTAACTATTATTGATATTAGTCTATCTCGGTCATCTTCCGTCTCACACCCACGGACGGCACATATCTTGACTGGTCTTGAGCCCCTTGTAGAGACAAGTTCCAATCAAATTGGGTTTAATACCAATAATGCTGGACTAAAATCACCCTGTTTTGCTATCTTGGCCAGGGCTCATACACAAGAGGGCAAAGTAGTTGGACGAAATGATGGGATCCCGTCCGAGATATCCAATGCAAGAGCAACCGGTGTTGATCTTCATAAAGCAACTACTACTTACCTAGCGAAGGAATTTGGCAGATTGATTTTGATGCCTGCTGAAAAAATTCTTGTCACCAAATCACTGGATAGCTTTGGTATGGATAGCATGGTAGCCGCAGACTTTCGATCCTGGTTTTTCAAAACCTTCAAATTCGAAATATCATACAACGAGCTTCTTGGCAAAAATACAACAATAGAGAGTTTGAGCGCGACAGTTGCAGAGCAAATTGCCTAAAATTTCAAGAAACTTCTCTTTTGTTATAGTTCTGATATCCGAGCCTGTTTACGCGATTGCTGGTCGGATTTAATTATATGAGGACTGTCTCTTGGGGTTGTTTTCACAAAATTATACTCCCCAAGTTGACAGCAGACTCATGCAAGTAAGCACGTTTTTCTAGGATAAATACAAAAGAGCATCATCATGGCTACTGGTATTAAATCTTAACTTACTATGTATGACTTAGTCAGCGCCATAAAAATGTCCTAAGCCTATACCATCTATATTGGAAGGGTGGTGATGCTACCTTGTATCGCAAGCCGGACGCCTTCCCTGTTACCCCAATTATCGGAAAATTGACAACATTTCGAGCTAAATACCTAAACATCAGCAAAAAAAAATGTTGCCTCCTTACAGCTGCATGTGCCTCTGCGTGTGCCTCTGCCTATATCTCTGCTTATATTTCTGCCGTCCGCCCGTAACCGTAACTATATTAATATCTATCGCTACAGGGTTCGTGGCGCGCGGTCGGTTTCCGATCGATTCGACTTCGCTCCCTGATGACGGCCCCGAGGCATACTCGCATCGGAGGGTCGGTCTTATGGAAGGGCGCCATGCCACTCGCCTTATAATAAAGCTGATCTTAGCACCTGAATCGAGGGCGCCGGGTAAAGGCAACGAAACCTGTGGTAGGTGAGGCCCAGTCTCGGGGACGCTGAACCTTGCAAGCTCGGAGCCCAGAGCCAGGGCCTTCCTTGCCGCCGGCATATGCCGAAGGAGCCCTGCAGCCGTCAGACCCGCCGTCACACCCTTGAATAACAAGGCAACTTTTTCCCGCCGAGGCCTTAAGCGAGGGCTCGCTAGTGCCCCTTGATCTGTCGGCTTTCAGGCGTCTAAGGCCATACTGGGTACCCTCGCCGGGCCTGAGCTGCCGGGCCTCCCGGGCCTCGTCGTCGCCCCCACATCAGCGCGCCTGCTTGCCTCTCATCCTCTAGGCACAGCCGGCGAGCTCGAATCTTACTGCGGGCGTAACCACACCATATTGAATGCTATTACCTTTGTCGGTGTCGAGACTGTTCCATTACACCGCGTTAAGCCATATTAAATAATGCCACATTAAAAAATACCCCATCGGCCAATATTGGAAACACTATATTGGAAACACCACATTTGAAGCACCACATCTAAATACACTATCACCGGACGGACAGCAGATTGTGTGGAATCTATTCTATTCTATTATTATGGCATTCTCTGGTGTCGCGCCCGCCGCTAACGTAACTGATAGGTCAGTATCGTCATCACCGCCACCGCCACCACGCGTCTTCCAAGCTCGTTTATGGGGATGCTTGTGGACGCGGCCCCCATGCCCTAGCTGTCCGCGAACAGGCCTTTGAACGAGTGTGGTGTGTCCGTGAATTGGGACGTTTTTCTGGCGCAAGCGTGCTGTTAGGTTTTGTCGCGCTTTGTACAGCCTTTCGTGGAGTGTGGGATCTTGCTCCTCCGCATTTTGGTGATTGCCCAGTATCTTCTCCCAACCGATTCGAGCGCTCTCTACAAGAAAGAATGCAATGCATAGTCGGCGGAGACCAATCGTTGGATCCATTAGTGAGGGCGAGATGTGTGCGGTGTACGCCTGTGCGAAAACAGTTTGGGCGTTTCGAAGGTTATCTACACATAAAATTAATATTATAGTAAATTTGGTGCTGTGGTAAATATGCGGAGGAGCTGGGTAATTAATGCTGTACTTTGACACTTAATGATAGTATTAGCCAGCTGATCTATTTCTAGATCTGCCTGTTCTACTCCTGTACCCAGCTCCGCCTCTGCATCCGCCTGTTCCATCTCTGTTGTACCCAGTGCTGCTACAGCGCTGCCTGATACCCGTGCTTATAGCGGATCCTGTCTACGCAGGCGCGTATGCGGATAGATTGGTTTTGGGTGTGCCCACGGGTGTATTTGTGGAGATAGCTTTCAGAAAAATGATATGTAAAAGTTATCGACAACTCTGGGCTTTGCAGAAACTGGGCCCATGAGGCCAGGAAATTACCCTCCTTATAAAATACATATCGGCCCAGCGTTTAATTTGGTCTGAGGGAGAAAGAAGGCACTAGCGTTGTGTGGGGTTTTTCATTAGATGCGTATTGAAAAATGTGTGCCATGCTGTGCCATACTATATCATCTAAGGCTAATGTATTGGAGGAAAGCAGTTCCGCAAAGGAAAAGGCACCAGAAACGCTCAGCTCCGTGGAACTGTGGGTTGGTAGCATGAGATATTAGAAATATCGGCCAGTAGATGATGAGAGTCTTAACGGCTGGGCTTCCGCAGAAGAGCTACTTAATCAGGGAGTCGCGACGCATCCCTGAGAAGGCTCTGGTGTGCATCGCCTCAAACTACAGCTGTTAGTATAATATTAAGGTTCTACGTGGCGTAGAAAACAGGGAGGACCAGGCTGCATTAAATAGCTTCTTCGAACTATTTAAAGGCATCCGGGGTCTAAACTTTAACCTATAGAGCTCGCTCGAGAATGGCACATGTGAATTAAATTCTGGCTTTATCGTGTCACCTGCGGCTGAATTTTGCGTTGGTATAACAGACAAATACCAACGTGCATGTACATGCGGCGCATATGCGACGTGCATACATGTGTGTATATCATGCACTCGATTTACGGAAAGCGTTAGGTTCGTTAACTAGGTAATTCCTTCAAAATGCAAGATTCGTGCCTAACTTTGTCGCTTGTGCCATACCTCTAGACGATAATAAGCCTACTTGATCGGTCTAACTATTCTAACGGAAGGGTTGTCTGTGTCCTTCTTGGTGCCACCGGGGCTAAATTTAGTAAGTGTGTAATGCGTCCCCGCGGAAGATTCCGCTGGACAATATCAACTCCGGCAATTGTCGGCTCCAGAAGTAATATAGACCCATATAGTCCTGTCTGTAACTAAGTACTCGGCAATTACCAAGACACACGAGAACTTGCAGCGAATCAATGCCGAAAGCCAGAACGCCTCTTGACTGATTGGCCTCTTAAGGGTCTGTGCCAGCCGTCAACAAGGCAGCTTTTTTTAGTTAATTCCAGGTGCGCGATTTGAATCATTTCTTTTCCGCTCCTTGCTGGAGCTAATTGAGCTGTAATACATTTTCCTGTCAACTGCTGGCTATTGCTCGGCGGCACCGGTTCTAGAGTATAGGATTCCTTCCAAGCTTAGTTCCGAAAGAATCTATATCAGGTTTTGGTGGGGCAATTGATCTGCACCTCTTCCAGTGTTAGATGGCATCTGATGAAAGCTCGGCTCTGACCTTTGGTCTTATCATTGCCGGTTGCTGGCTTGGAGAGATTTTTTAATAAATGTAATATAAGTTCCAGGCCCGGATCGGTTCGGCTCTGTCGTTTTATTTGTACAGAGCGTACAAATGGTGCAACAAGTTCCCAATGGCGAGAGAGAACGTTTTTGAGCGTCGAATCAAAGACGACGTTAATAACGCAACTTTCTGATAAGCTACTTAGCGTGATAAGGCGGCTGGGGCGATCAATATCCAAAATTACTGGCTGATAGCTTCCCGTTAGTTAGTGAAAGCGGTTGCCGAAAGCCAGGCAACGTATTCAAAGCCATTGGCAGCGCGATATTAGAGGATTGCCGCAGTACACGTGCACACGCTGTTGGAAGCTGTAGAAATGCATCCCAGGCACCCGGGTGGACAGACTTTCGAATTATATCGTCAAATAGGTCGGTAGTTATATCTGTATAATTATAATACAGATTTCTTGATCCTTGAGTTTGCTTGTGGTGAGCCTCGTTACTTTGTGGCCTGATTAAGCCTTCATAATTTTTCTGCCATCCGTTGCATTGCATGACGAGAAAAGACCGTGGATTTAAGCCAAGCCCCCGGTTCATGTATATTCGTACTATCTCTGACCAAAGTTAAAATGATCCGAGTCTTGATCTCAGCGGGACCATTGGCGCCATTAAAAAGCGATATGGCTGCCACAAAATCGGCGTATTCGAGACAAAATTCCCTTAGGATTATGTTCAGAGGACCTCCAGTTTGCTAGCTCATAGCTTCAATTGCCATCGCCAAGACCCCAGCATCACTGGCACGTATCCAAATCTGGGCAGGAAAACTTCGGTTCTTCCTGCGTAAAACATCCTGCATAAGACCCTGCGATGCGCTCAGCTCTATTGCGATCCTCCACTAAGATCGGTGAGGTCCAGTAATTCTCAGAATCTTAGATACCTGCTTGCTGACAGCTAAGGATTGAAGGCCGTCTTCAATGTAACGGATATATTTTACACTCCCGCATTTATTACCAAAATATTTCTTACTCTTGACTGAAGAGTTGTTCCTAGTCACACCATATCTATGCTACTCTCCAAATTTAGGACGTGTACAAGATTGAAACAATTGATATTCGTTAAGAATCTCCAGCTTACTTCTAACTTGAAAATGTAACCTGGGTGGTATGGTATGCTTTAAACCCCTTCTCAGCAAGGGCGCCATAAGCATCATCGTCTGGCTTTTGAGCCAAGGCGCAGTCGAATGCTCTGGGCTGCACGCCTTCAGCTTAAGGTACTAGTCATCAATCGCCTGGTCAAGTGCCATGAAACCAGCGATTGATGGTATTATTCTATGCCCTAAAACTAGAGTTAAACCTCCGATTCCAATGGCAGCTCTAAGCTGATAATCAACCCGACTTGGACCGACATACACATATAGAGGATCCTTCGAGCTTCTTTATGCTCGAAAGGCGCTGCCAATAGCATGTGCTTTAATGGATCTCTTATAATGATATCATGGCCATGCGCTTTGTGATACCGAGTATTTGTGTCGATAACCCGGCTTTTTGGTAAATGGCTTTGAAGCTAATTGAGAAGTTTTATTTTGCTGGGTAATTCTAATATATAAAAAAATATTGAAAATTTATTAAAAATTATTTATATTTTTTAATAATTATTAATATTTATTAGAGCTCGAAACAATTCCGGGTTAACCCAGAACCTGTAGGTTATATTATACTAAAAAGCCAAATTAATTTAACCTAGAAACTAATATAAATTAGAAAATAGTTTTTAATAAATAATTAAAAAATAATTTTTTTTCTAGATTAATATATTTTTGAATTAAATTATTTATTTTTAAAGATTAAATATACACTAAAATTAAAATATATATAAAATAATAAAAAATTTTATAAAAATTTAATAAATTAAAACTTTAAAAATAAGTATTATAATATATATAAAATAATATTAAAATTAAAAATTAAATTAATTAGAAAATAATAGAAATAACTAAATTAATATTTAGATAGTTAAAAAGAAAATCTAAAAAATAATATAAAGATTTTCTTTTATTATTAGTTATAAAATTAATTAAATTTTTTTTTATTAAAAAAAGATTTAAAAATTCTAATAGAATTAAAATTTAATATTATTAATATTAGGATTATAATAAATCATTTAATTAATATTAGGATTATAATAGTTGATTTTATTAATATTATAATTATTATTAAAATTATTAATATAATATATATTTTTTGAATTATATATACTAATAAATTTTATTATATTAGTTTTAAATTTAATATAAATAATAGCTTATTAATTTTATAATCAAAAATAGAAGAAAATTTAATTATCTATATAAAAATAATAAAGTTTTTTTCTAAAATATTATATAGTTTTTATTTTTTTAACTATATTATAAAAAAAAGATAATAGATTTTATATTATATATTTAAAAAAATTTAAAAATTTAAAAATTTTATAAATTATTTTTTTAATAAAAATAATAGAATCTTATCTAATAATATTAAAAGATAATATAAAAATAAATATATATAAAAAAATTTATAATAGAATAATTAAAAAAATAATTTATAAAATAATAATTTTTTTTTATATAAAGTAGTTGCTATATATAAAATAATAAATAGAATAATAAATAATAAAATTTTAAAATTATTAAAAATAAAAAGATAATTTTTTTTAATAACAGATTAGTATTATTAGTAGATAATATAAAAAATCTATAAAAGAATTAATTAAAAAAAACTTGAATTTCTTAATTTTTTTAGATTATTTTTTAAAATTTTAAATTTCTATTATTAATAGAATATATTAATAATAATAAATTTTTAAAATAAATATTAATGTTATTATTATTAAGAATAATTAGATGTGAATAATATTTTATTAATTTAATATTATTATTATTAATATTATTTAAAAGAAACTTCTTATTATAATTAATATTTTTATTTATTTTTTTATATTTTTAATATTATTTTTACTGTTTTTATTTTTTTTTATTAAATGTTCTTATTTATATTTATCTTTCTCTTTTTTCTTTTTAAATTAGGTGTAAAGATATCTAGTTTAAACAATTAATATTTTATTTAAATACATTATAAATAAATAAAAAAAGTTAATAATAAATTTATATATTGTGAATTTAATTATTTAATATTTTTATATATTATAAATATGTTTAAAACTATAATAAAAGTAAAAATATTAATAATATAACTAAGTTAAAAGAAATAAAAGAAAAGAATATTTTTAAATTACATTATTAAAAGTTGTTTTATTATTTTTTATAGAAAATTAGATAAATTTATTATAAATTTAAAATTTAGAATATTATTAATATTAACGTATTCCACAAGCGAGCGAACACCCCAAGCAAACGAACACCCCACTAAGTAACCTTACCCCTTTTTCTCCTTTATTATTATTTATATTTATAATTATTATAATGATGGTTTCTATAATTAAATCCTGAATAATCTTAGTTATTAGAGTTTTAAAAAAAGATAAAAAATTAAATACTGTAATAGTAGTTAAATTATATAATATTTTTTAAATAATTTTTATTTATTAGTATAATAGATATTTTTTATAAAATAATAATATATTAAAATTATAGAATCTTATATAATTAAAAAAAAATATTATTATTTAGTATATATTTGAGTTGTATATATAATTTTTTTATTCTAGATTAGATAGTATGAAAGATATAGTTAATTAGTTGTTATTAATATATGTTGATAATAGTTTATATTATGTTAATAAAAATTAGGTAGTAAATTTTATAAAATACTATCTAAAATTTTAAATATATTTATTTAAAAAGTATAATTATTAATAGATTAAATGTGAAGATTATAAATTTATTAATAATTGGTTATAATTTGTATAAGTTATAAAAACTAAATATAGTATTATAGATAATAATATATATAATTTTAATAAAATAGATTTTATAATAGATATAATTTTTTTTATTATAATTATTATAGATATTAAAATCTATAATAAAATAAAACTAATATAGCCTAAGAATTATAAATAAATAATAGTTATTTAGGGAATATATATAAAAGGTTGGATAGTATTATTATTTATTATTTTAGCTAGTAAATATTATTTAGTTAGTTAGTATATAAAGATTAGTTTACTAAAGGATTAGGTTATTGTATTTTTTAATAATAGTTAAATAATAAATAAGTTTACTATAGAGTGAATAAAATATTTTAATTAATTTATAGTATAATATTATATTTTAAATTATTGGCTATTAATTTTAGATAATTATAAAAATTATTATTTAATTGTCTTTAAGTTTTACTACTAAGAGTATAAGATTATTATAATTTATATATTATTATATTCTTTATATTTTTTTTAATTATTAGATATTGGATATTTTGGATTATTAAAATAAATATATAGTTATTAAATAAAAAACTTAATATATATAGATATTAATTATATTAATAAGCTAGAGTTTTTTTCTAGATTCTATAAAATATTTATTGTTATAATAATATCTAAGAATATATATAGTAGTTTTATTAGAGCTAAGATTGTATCTTATAATTTTAATAGGGTTTTTTTAAAACTAGATATCTAATTATTAGTGTTTATTTTGGTGAATTTATACCTTAGTATTGTATATATAATAGTTATTTGGATAATAAAAATACTAATAAATCTTTTAGAAGCTGGTTTATAATTAAAGTTTATTAAAAATTAGATTATTTAGTATTTAAATAGTTTTTTAATATTATTATTGGTTGTTGTAAACTAGTTTATTAAAAAAATATAGATAATAATGTATTAATTAGTGTTTATATAGATAGAAAATATAATATTGTGTTCTATAAATTAGGCACTATCTAAGTGCCAGTAAATAAAAAGATGGTATATATAATAGGAAGATATGCTTATTATATATTAAGCTAATAAAATCCTAAATAATAATATTATAAATAAACAAAATAAACAAATAAAACATTTAAATTATTAAAATAGTCCCCAACTAAAGACTATTTTTGGGAAAATATTGTACTGTAGCTATTATAGTAAGCCCAGCTATAATATCTAAACCTATTAAAAGGCATCTTAAAAATTGAAGTTAATATAGTATAGATTTTCTATACCATCCTAGCAGTGGTGTGGTAGTAAAAGTGGTGTTTTTATTAAAGTGGGGTAGAGAGGGTGTTCACTCACTTGGGGTGTTTGCTCGCTTGTGGAATATGTTATATATAATATTTTAAATTATTTTTATAAATAATAATTTTAATAAAGTTATCTTTATAAATCTTTATTATTATTAATAAATTTTTTATAAAATTTCAATTATAACATAAATTTAATATTATTATATTTATAAAATAATAGTAATTTATTAATTTAAAATTTAATATTTATTTTTCAGTTTAATATATTTTTCTTTTTAAATAGTTTTATTATTATAATAGTTTTATAAAAAAAAAAATTATTTTTATTATTTTTATTATTTTTATTAGCTTATTTATTTTTATTATTTTTATTAAAATATTTATTTTTATTAAAATATTTATTTTTATTATTATTATTATTAATTTGTTTGTTTTTATTATTATTATTAGCCTGCTTATTTTTTTTATTATTTTTAAAAATATATTTAGAAAATATATTTAAAAACTAAAATATGATAAAAATTATAATAAAACTATAAATACTCCTAAATAATAAAAAAACTATAAAAAAAATTTAAAATACTAAAAAATTTAAAATAAAATAAAACTCTATATATAGATAATATGAAAATTATAAATTTAATTTATTCTATAATATATATATTTAATATATAAAATTTTATCAATAAAATATTATATTATAAAAATAAATATTAATTAATTATAAATATTATTATATTTTTATAATATTTAAATCTACAAAAATTTTTTTAATTTAATATAATAATATATTTTATTGATAAATAATATAATAAAATATTATATTCAGTATTTTAAAAAAATTTTAAAAAGTTTTATATTCTTTATTATTTATATATATTAAAAAAATAATAACTATAAGAAAAAAACTAAATTTATTATAAAAAATAATAAATAATTATAATATAATTTATATTTTTATATAAAAACCTAAAATAAAATTTAAATATTAATATTTAAAATATAAAATTTAAAAAATTTATTAATATTATTTATAGCTTATTTATAATTATAAATTTAAATTTATTATTATTTTAAATTATTATTATATTTATGAAATAATATTTTTTTATATATTTTATATTTTTATAATTATTTACTAGTTTATTAATATTTTTTATTTCTATAGTAAATAAATTTTAGATTTATTTAAATTAAATAATTATTTTAATTTTGATAATTAAAATATTATTGAAAAAGGTTACAAATAATATTAATTAATCAAGAAAATTTAAAAATAATAAAATATTTATTAATATCCATAATGTTAAGAAAAAAGTTTAATAAAAAATATAAAAAAGAAAATATATAGTGTTATCATTTAAAAGTGAAATTAAAATAAATAAAATTAAATAAATTTTTTATTTTTATTTTTATTAATATAAAGAATTAAAATAATATTAATATATATTTAAATAAAAAGTTTAATAAAAAAAAGCAAAAAATTAATTAATAATAATAATCTTAATAATTTTACTAGTAATTAAAATAAAAAAATTTAATAAAAATTATAAATTTTTATTATTAAATAACTAAATTAATTATTAATAGTATAAATTAATAAAAGTTATTTAAAATATGTTATAATAATAAATACTAAAATAAAAATAAAAATAAAGGAATTATATTTAATAAGTTAAGGTATATTTTTATTAATTTAGTATTCAATAATAAAATTATATAAAATATTTTAAAAAAGAAAGATAATAATAAATTAGAAAAAAATAAATATAAAAAATAAAAAATAAAAAATAATAAAAATAAAAATAATAAAATATAAAAAATAAAAACAATTTTATGAAAAAATAAAAATGCTGATAAATAACAAAATAATTTTTCTCTTTTTATAAAAGAGTAAAAAATTAAATAAATAAATATTATTAAAATTAATAATAATAATAATAAGATTATCAATAATAATAATAATAATAATAATATTAATAATATAAAAAATAAAGAATTAAAATTAAAAAATAGTAAAAAAAGAATAAAAAAATATAATAAATAAAATTACAATAAAAAATAAAATTAATATTAATATAAAATTTAATAAATATTTTTTTTAAAAATCTTTATTTTAAATAGAAAAACATTTAAATTATTTTTTAATTTTTTAATTTTTTTAATTTTTAAGTTATTTTTTTATATTTTATTGCTATTAGTTTTTAAATATTATTTTATTAGTATAAAAATATTAATTAGAATTTATAAATATAGTTTTTTTATTTAAAATAATTAATTTATTATTTTATATATATAGAAATATAAATTTTTAATGTATATAATATATATTAAAATAAAAAAACTAAATAATATTAATAATAATAAAAAAATAAAAATAAAAAAAATAAAAAAAATAGAATAAATAAAAAAAAGATTTTAAAATGAATTTAATTTTATTTATTTTATAATTAGAGATATAGTTTTTTTTTAAAAATTAATAATTATAAAAAAGTATTAATATTTTATATGTTAAATTATTAAAATCTATTATAAAAATAGAAATAATAGTATAAACTAAATATTAGTTGTTTAATATATTTAATAATTTATACAATATAAATAATATAGATAATTTTTTTTTATTTATTATTAGTTTTTTATTAACTATTTTTAGCTAAGACTTAATAATTTTTAAAAATTTTAGTTTTTTATTAATTTATATTTTTTTATAAAATACTAAGTCTTTATTAGTTTTGTTAAATTTATAAAAAGTTTCAAAATATTATAACGTCAATGATAAGCGAACAGATCAGACAAGCAAGCAGATCACCTCACCACCCCATCTTAATAAAAATACTAATTTCATTATTATAATATTATAGTTTTGGGTTAGATATATATTAAATAATTTATTTATATATTTAAAATATTTTTTGATATATTTGAATATTATACCTAGTTTTATTATATTAATTATAATATAATATCTTTTTAGAGTTTTTTTTTAGTTGTATATTATTTTAATAGTTTTTTGGTTTTATTTGTTTATGTTGTTTATTTATAGTGTCTTAGTTTAGTATATTATTTGTTTAGTATATGGTAAGTATGTTTTTATATTGTATATACTATTTTTTTGCTTGTTATTATTTATTTAATATTTTATTAATAGAGTGTAGTATTATGTTCTCTATATATATAAATATTAATTAATATATTATAATTTATATCTCTTTAAATAGCTGGTTTATAGTTACTAGTAATAATATAAAAGAGTTATTCTAATATTAAATAATCTAGTTTTTAATTAAATTTATTTATAAATTAATTTTTAATAAGTTTAATAGTGTTTTTGTAGTTTAGATAATTGCTGTATTTATAATATTTAAATATAAATTTATTAAAATAATTATTAATAATTATATATCTAGCTTTAATAAAACTCTATTAAAATTATAAAATATAATGTTAGTTTTAATAAAGCTATTATATATGTTTTTAGGTATTATTGTAGTAGTAAATATTTTATGGAATTTGGTAAGAAACTCTAGCTTAGAGATATAGTTAATGTATATATATATTAAGTTTTTTATTTTATAATTATATATTTATTTTAATGGTTTAAAATAGTTAATATCTAGTAGTTGGAGGATATGTGATAAATATAGTAGTATATAAATTATGATAATTTTATATTTTTAGTAATATAGTTTAAAGGTAATAAAGTAGTGGTTTTTGTAATTATTTAAGATTAATAGTTAGTAATTTAAAATATAGTATTATATTATAAATTTATTAAAGTATTTTAGTTATTGTAGAGTAAGTTTATTTATTATTTAATTATTATTAGAAAATATAATAATTTAATTTATTAGTAGCTTTGTTGTTGTATATTAACTAGCTAAGTAGTGTTGTTTAGTGAGGATAATAAATAATAATATTATTTAATTTTCTATATTTATTTTTTGGATAATTGTTGTTTATTTGTGATTTCTAGGTTGTGCTAGTTTAATTTTATTGTGTGTTTTAGTACTTATAATAATAGTAGTTATAGATATTATACCTATTATAAAACCAGTTTTATTAAAATTGTAGATATTATTATCTATAATATTATATTTAGTTTTTATAATCTTTATTAGCTAAAACTATTTGCTGATAAATATAAAATCTTTATATTTTACTTGTTAATAATTATATTTCTTAAATAAATATATTTATAGTTCTAGATAATATTTAATAAAATTACTAGTTTATTTTTTATTAATATATTATATATTATTATTATTATATATTAGTAGTAATTAGTTAGCTATATTTTCTATATTATCTAATCTAAAATGAAAAGACCATATATATAGTTTAAATATATATTAAATAATAATATTCTTTTCTAATTTTATAAGGTTTTATAATTTAAAAATGTTGTTGTATTGTGAAAAATAGCTATTATATTAATAGATTAAAGTGATATAAAAGATATTATAATACTTAATAATAACTCAAATATTTAATTTTTGGTTTTTTTTCATAGTTTTAATAGTTAAAAGAACTCTAGATTTGGTTGTAGAGGTAGGTATTATAATAGTTATGGAGGGATAAAGTATAAGAGAAGTAGTAGGTATATAGGTGTGGTGAGGTGATCCGCTTGCTTGTCTGATCCATTCGCTTATCATTGA
Organism: Drechslerella dactyloides; assembly: GCA_020064725.1. Lineage (NCBI taxonomy): Eukaryota > Fungi > Ascomycota > Orbiliomycetes > Orbiliales > Orbiliaceae > Drechslerella > Drechslerella dactyloides. The sequence goes on from JAGTWJ010000014.1 coordinate 42,661, forward strand.
TGTTATATAAATTTTATTTTTTTATAATAAATTATTATTATTTAACTAATTTATTTTATATTTTATATTAAATTTTATTTTAAAATAAAATAATTCTTTTTAATAATAATAATAATTTTTTATTCTATATTGACTATCAATTTTATAAAATCTATTAATAAATTAAAAATATTTATTCATATCTTCAAATAATTTTTTTTTATTATTTAATCAATATTTTTATGTTATTATTAATATTAATAAAATTAGTAAATATCAATCAAATTATAATTATTATAGGTATAATTTTATTTTATTATTATTTTTTCTTAATATATTATTAAGTTTTTTTAATTAAAATTTTATAAATTATTTATATTAGTTTATAGTTTTTTTATATTTATTAAAAATTTCATTATTTATTTTAGTTTTAATTTTTTTATTATATTTATTAATTTTTTTTTTATATTTTATATCTAAATTTTTTAAAAACCCTAAATATAACTTCTAATATTTTAATTTACATTTTAATAATAAAATAGATCAAGTTAATAACTTTTTAATAAATCCTTAATTAAATCTTATAAATAATATCTATAAATTAATTAAAATTTTAAACAAACTCATTCTATATAACTAAATTAATCAAATTTTTTATAAATTATTTCTATTTATTTTAAAATTTTAACTAATATATCTTAATTTAAAAATTTAATTATTTTTTATTTCTATATTTAAACTTTTTTTTTTTTACTTATTAAGATTTTATTTTCTTTTTTACTAATTTTTTTTAAATATTCTAATCTTTTTTATAATATAAGAATTGTTAATAACTTAAGTTATAGATATAGGTTATAAAAATTGGTTATAATTTAAGATATAATCTTTTTTATATAAGAATTAATAGTTAGTTTAGTTTTTAAAAATAAATAAGATGTTTTTTTCTTTTTTAACTTAAGTTTTTAATACATATATTTCTGTTTTATTTGAAATTGATTTTTTTTAACAACTTAATATAAAAATTAACTATAGTTTAGTGTGGAGAACTGGGATAATTAGAACAACTCAGCAATCCTATAAATAGGATGAAGAACTTGTTATGGGATAACAGCGCAACACCCGAATATCCTACATAGACCAGATTTCTATACAAACACTTAGTCCATATAGTATATAAAATAATAATATATTTATATATTATATAGAATAAATTTTTATATAAGATATATAATTATATAAATTTATTTTATATAAACTATTAACTTATATAATATATCTTATTATATAGATAATAAGATTATATAGATAATATGATTATATAGAATTTTAAATTATATAAAAAAATACTACTATATAAAAATATTATTATTATAATATTTTTTTTTAAATAAAAATTACTATAATAATTTATAATTATATGAATATTTAATATTTAAGATACTTAATACTTAATTAAATATTGAATAAAATAAATACTAAATTATTTAAATAATATATTAATATATTTCTACTAATTTATATATTAAGATATTATATATATAAATTAGTATATTTTATCTTAAAATTAATAGTTTTTTTTTTAAGAATTATTAATTAATATCTAAATTATAATATCTTAATAATTAATTTATTTATTATTATTATTATATATTTTATTTTAATAATAATTATTATATTTAATATATATTTATCTTTTATTATTAAAAATCTGTATAGTAGTAATTAAGAATTAAGGATTTTAAAATAAAATATATTTAATTTAGTTCTAAATTAAAATATAATATTTTGATTGATTATTTTTAATAGATAAGAAGAAATAATAAGTATATAATAATTTTTAGTATAATTTATAAGTTTTTTTTAATATATAAAGATAAAATAGAATTCTATAATATAGAATTATAAAGATATTTTATAAATAATAGTAATTTTAAATCAATATTAGATAATAAAAATAATAAATATAAAAGATTTATTAATAATTTCTATATTCTAAGAATATATAAATAAAAAATAATTATAATAATAATTTAAATAGTATTATATATATAAAAAGATAATAATATAAAATTTAATTCTTTTAAATTAATTAGTAAATATATAGATAATCTATAGAAATACTAAAATAAATTAATAGTAGATATTAGAATATAAATCTTAGAAAAAATAAGTAGTACTATATTAAAAGATAATATTAAACAAAAACTAGAATAAAGTTTTAAAATAATATAATAAGAAATTATTATAATATATTAATAATATATCTAAATAGTTTTAGAAATAGTCAATAATATTAAAACAATTATATCAAGAAACTTTAAAAAAATAATAAAATATAAAGAAATTCTAATTAATATTTAAATAAATAATATTATTATTTAAAGATTTTTACTATTTGCTATATCTAGATTTGTATAAACTAATAGATTAAGAACCTAAAAAATAAGAAACTTAGTTATCTCTGTAGTAATATTTAATAAAATATTTAAAATAGAAAATTTAATTAGATATAAAAAATAATTTAAGAAACTTAATTAATTTCTTAACCAATTTAATAACTATTTTTTTTTTTATTTTAAATAATTTTTTACAAATTAATATAAATTTTTTTTATAAAAATATATTTAGAAGAGAATGCCTTTAATATTTATTTATTATATAAATAAATATATAATAAAATAGTAGAGGAAGATTATAAAATAAAAATTTTGAAGATCTTAAAAGTTTTTAATAATTTTTAGAAATTTATAAACTATTTTAAACAAAAATATAGATATAAAAATAAAATTAAAAAATTTTTTAAGAAACTTAATTAATTTAAATAAATTAAATTTATATAATTTTTTTTTTAATAATTTAATTAATATATATTTCTTATTAATTATAATAATAATACTTTATTTTATAAAACCAGGAAAAAATTTAAATTTAATTTAAAAATAAAGATTATTAAATAAAAATTTATTAATAAAAATATAAATTATTATAATATATAAACTATAATAATTAAACTTAATAATATATTTTACTAATTTTAAAAAAATATCTATTAAAAAAAATTATATTATAATCTAAATAAATATAATTTTAATAAATATATTAAGAAACCTTAGTAAAATTAAATTAAAATTAGAAAACTTTTTTAAAAACTAAATAAAATATATAAGCTAAAATTTATAAATTTTAATATAACTTAATACCAAAAACTAAAAAAATCTAATATATTTTTTTATTATTAATATAATAAGGTAGAACATATTAAAAAAAATTATTTTAAGAATAAAAAGAAAAAAACTTCTAAAAATACTTTTAATAAAAATAAAAATTTAAAATAATAAAATAATCATCTACCCTAAAAATTTTTAAAATAGTTATAAACAAAATTTAAAAATATATATATTTTAAAATTAAACCTATCTAATACCAAAATATTACTTAAAAAATTAATATAATTATTAAATAAAATTTTATTTTATTTAAAAATATAAAATTAGAGAAAAATAAATTTAACTAATTATAAAATAACCCAACACCAAAATTCTACTTAATATATAAAAAAAATTTAGATAAATATTTATAAAAAAAGTATTAAAACAATAAAAAAATCTCTATAAAAACAATCTAGATATTATTTATTTTAATTATATTTTTTAAATAATTTAATTAATTATAATAAAAATTAATCTTTAAAAACCCTAAAATCTATTATAAAAAATACTATATAAAATAAAGATAAAAATTAGAAATTATTAACAAAAATATTAAAAAAACCATCTTATAGATAGTCTTTTTCTAATAATATATCTAATTATATAAATAATAAAATTATATAATATATAGATTTACTATCTTAATTAAAAAAAAAATAATATATAGAATATTAGAAATTAATATTTATTAAAATTATAAATAGATTAAAGAAATAAATACTATTAAACAATAGAATATTATAGAAAAATAATAAAATATTTATTAATTATATCAAAAAATTATTTACTAATATATAATCTAAGAATATAGATAATTTTTTATTAATTAATAAAAAATATACTAGCTATAGACTAAAAACAACAAAAACCCACCATAATATAATCTTAAAAATAAAAAATAATTTTTTAATAATATAAAATACTTTTTATATATTGGGTAGAAATATCAATTTTACTAATAAAACAATATTAATATATAATTATATGGATATTTTAATCTTTATAATAATTATTATAATAAATAAGTATATTAATATTACTATTTTCTATATCTAGATTATATTAAAAAAAGATTATTATAAAAAACTTTTAACATTTTTAAATATACTTATTATATAGGATATTTTAAAACATAATCTAAATATTACAAACATATCTACAACAATATTAAATAAAAAAAATAAAAAAAAATCTTAAAAATACAATAAACTAATAAATACACCATAGTCTAAATCAAAAAACTTATATAAATATATTAAAACTATAAAAAAATATATAAAAAATTAGTAAATAAAAATAATAACTTTAAAAAAATAAAATATATTATTAATAGTAAATTTAAAGAATTATTATATATATTTTATATTATCTATATTTTAATCTTCAAAATATTTAAAGAATAGAAATAATATTTAAAAAATTACTTTAATTAGAAATATCATAATAAAATCCTAGAAACTAAGACTGGGTACTTTTATAAAAACTATATATAATATTTCTAGATTTATAAAGAAAAATAATATTATAATTACTGTTATCTAGAAAAAAAACAGATCTATTATTTAAAATACTTCTATAGTTTTAACAAATTTAAAATCTATAAATAATATATTAGATAATATTATAAAAAAAGAGAATAATATTATTTTTATTAAAAATATTTCAAAAATAACTTTATTAACCAATGAAAAAAAAAAAATATGTAGAATAATACTCTATAAAAATATAATAAGAAGTAATTAATAATTTAAACTATAAATTAAAAAATTAGGTATACTTTGGAATTAATAGAAATATATTAAAGTAAAAAATTTAAATCTTTATAAAAAACTTATTTTTATTTTATTTATATTTGGAAAATTTATAGAAACTCTAATTAATAACAGAACTAAAGAAAATTATATTTTTATTATAATAATATAAAAATATTAATTTAAAATATAATAAAAATCTAATATTTACTAAATAACCATTTTCTTATACTAAATTTTAAAATAAATTATTTAAGAAATTATGTTTAAATTATTTATTAATAAATATTTAAAAAAATATATTATTAATATTTTAAATTTTTTAGAAGATATTTTACTAATCTTAAGATTTTTATAATTAATAAAATATAATTTTAATATTAATTAAAAAAAAGAAAAAATTATTAAAAAACTATTAAATAACAAAAATACTTATAAAAAAATATATTTATAACTTATTATCTACTTATTTAATAAAAAAATCTAAAATAAATATAAATATAAACCAAATACTTTATAAAAATATAGATTTAAATTAAAAATTTATACATAACTTTAAAAATAATAAATATCTCTAAATAAATATTTAAAAAAACAAAAAACATTTTTTAATCTATATTAAAAAAATAAATTTTATTTAAAATTAATTTATTTAAATACTTAATATTTTTATAAGAAGAAATATAGCTTAGATTTATATTAATATATAAATATATTAATTAAGAAATAGTAGTACTTTGTAAATATATTAAAAAAAATTTTAGAATAAAATATATACAATTTTCTAATTTATTAGCAAAATATTCTATTTTATTTATAAAAAAAAAAAATTTTAAAAAACTATAAATTTATATTAACTATTAAACCCTTAACATAATAATTATCAAAAACAAAGAACCTTTATCTTTTATTAGTAAATCTTTTAATAAAATATTAGATATTACTATTTATACAAAATTTAATCTTATTAATATATACTATAATATTAGAATTAATTTTAAAAAAAAATAAAAAACTATTTTCAAAACTAAATATAAATTATTTAAATATCTAATCATATTCTTTAGACTAATTAATATATTTATAATTTTTTAAATATTTATAAACCGCATTCTACAAAAATATATTAACAATATATATATAATATATTTAAATAATATTTTTATTTATAACAAAAACCCTTTAAAACACTAAAAATATATCAACTAGATCTTTAAAACTTTAAATCAATATAAACTTAAAATTAAATTAGAGAAATCCAAATTTAAAATAACTAAAATCAAATTTCTAAAAATTATTATTATTTCTTATAATATAAAAATAAATCTAAAGAAAATATAAATTATATAAAATTAACTAATATTAAAAACTTTTAAAAAAATATAAATCTTTTTAAAACTATATAACTACTATTAATAATTTATTTAAGAATATAGTTATCTAACAATTACTTTTTTAAAATTAATAAAAAAAGATATTTATTTTAAAATAACAAAAAAAAAAATTAAAATATTTTAAATATTAAAAAACACATTTATTTCAACACCTATCTTTAAACTTTATAACCCAAAATTACTAATATAAATAAAAATTAATATTTTTATAATAGTCTTAAAAATTTATTTACTACAAAAATAATTTAATTAAAAATAATATCTAGTTACTTATTTATTATATAAATTTAACACTACAAAAACAAAATATTCTATATATAATAAAGAACTTATAACTATTTTACATATTTATAAAAAATAAAAAATTTACCTATAAATTATAAAGTTATTTAAAGTATTTTCAAATTATAAAAACCTTATCTACTTTCTAATAATAAAAAAATTTAACAAATACTAAATTTAATAATAAAAAATATTTAATAAATATAATATAAAAATCACCCATTTTAAAAAAAAAAAAATATTAAAACTAACACTATCAGCCAACAACCAAACCTTATAAAAAATATTTTTATAAATAAAAAAATAATCTTAGAACAATAAGAAAACATCATTACTATTAATAAAAAACTTAATATTACTATCTATAAAATAAAATTAGAAATAATTACCCAACTTAAAAAAAATTACTAGAAAAATATAACAACAAAAAAAATATTATAGAATCTTAAAAAAATTACTATTCTTTTCTTTATAAAAAATAAATATATTTTTTTTAAAAATCTTTTTTATATTTTAAAAAAGAAAATACAACTAGAAATCCTATAACGTCAATGATAAGCGAACGGATCAAACAAGCAAGTAGATCACCTTACCACCCCATCTTAATAAAAATACTAATTTTATTATCATAATATTATAGTTTTAGGTTAGATATATATTAAATAATTTATTTATATGTTTAAAATATCTTTTGATATATTTAAATATTATATCTAGTTTTATTATATTAATTATAGTATAATATTTTTTTAAAATCTTTTTCTAGCTATATATTATTCTAATAGTTTTTTAGTTTTATCTGTTTATATTGTTTATTTATAATATTTTAGTCTAGTATATTATCTATCTAGTATATAGTAAGTATATTTTTATATTATATATACTATCTTTTTACTTACTACTATTTATTTAATATTTTATTAATAGAGTATAGTATTATATTTTCTATATATATAAATATTAATTAATATATTATAATTTATATTCTTTTAAATAACTGGTTTATAGTTACTAGTAGTAATATAAAAAAGCTATTCTAATATTAGATAATTTGATTTTTAATTAGGTTTATTTATAAGTTAATTTTTAATAGGTTTAATGGTGTTTTTGTAGTTTAAATAGCTGTTGTATTTACAGTATCTGGATATAAATTTATTAGAGTAGCTACTAGCAACTATATATTTAGTTTTAATAAAACTTTATTAAAGTTATAAGATATAATACCAGTTTTAGCAAAGCTGTTGTGTATATTTTTAAATATTATTGTAGTAATAAATATCTTATAAAATTTAATAAAAAACTCCAGCTTAAAAATATAGTTAATATATATATATACTAAGTTCTCCACTTTATAACTATATATCTATTTTAATAGCCTAAAACAGTTAATATTTAATAGCTAAAAAATATATAATAAATACAGCAATATATAAATTATAATAATTTTATACTTCTAGTAGTATAGCTCAAAAATAATAGAGTAATAACTTTTATAACCATCTAAGACTAATAGTTAGTAGTCCAAAATACAATACTATATTATAAATTTGTTAAAGTACTTTAGTTATTGTAAAACAAACTTATTTGTTATTTAGCTATTATTAGAAAATATAATAACCTAATCTATTAGTAGTTTTATCACTATATACCAGCTAACTAAGTAGTATTACTTAGCAAAAATAATAAATAATGGTACTATCTAATCTTCTATATTTATTTTCTAAATAATTATTACTTATTTATAATTTTTAAGCTGTACTAGTTTAGTTTTATTATATATTTTAATACCTATAATAACAATAATTATAGATATTATATCTATTACAAAACTAATTTTATTAAAGTTATAAATATCATTGTTTATAATACTATATTTAGTTTTTACAACCTTTATTAACTAAAACTATTTATTAATAAATACAGAATCTTTGTATTTTATTTACTGGTAATCATATTTTTTAGATAGATATATTTATAGCTTTAAATAGTATTTGACAAAATTATTAGACTATTTTTTACTAACATATTATATATTATTATTATTATATACCAATAGCAGTTGATTAGCTATATTTTTTATATTATCCAGCTTAAGATAAAAAGACTATATATATAGTTTAAGTATATATTAAATAATAATATTCTTCTCTAATTTTATAAGATTTTGTAATTTAGAGATATTATTATATTGTAAAGAATAGCTATTATATCAGTAGACTAAAATAATATAAAAAATATTATAATACTTAGTAGCAGCTTAAATACTTAATTTTTAATCTTTTTTTATAGTTTTAATAGTTAGAAGAACTCTAGATTTAGTTATAAAAGCAGGTATTATAATAGTTATAAAGATATAAAATATAAAAGAAATAGTGAGTATATAGATGTGGTAAGGTGATCTGCTCGCTTGTCTGATCTGTTCGCTTATTATTGACGTTAATTATATTATATATACTTATATATAAATATTTAAAAATCAAAAAAACATAAAAACTTATTATATAACAATATTTTTAACCTAAAATAAAATAATAAATTAAAAACTATATTAAAACCTATAATCTATATTTAAAAAACAAACTAGTAAAATATATATTATATAAATATCTACAACTAAATAAAATACCAACTAAATTATTCTAAATTATAACTTATAATTTTATATAAAAATTATCATATTTAAAAAACCCCTTAATAAATTAGATATATAATAAAATCTTAATTATTATTTACAAATTTATTAAAACTATTATCTTAGAATTATAAAATAGTTTTTAAAAAATAAAATAATTTTTAATAATTTATAATAAATAAGTATTTAACCAATATAAATTATAAGAAAAATATATCTATAATAAAAACTTTCTCTTTAATAGTAAATACTGGAAATACATTATAAATTTATCAAATACTAAACTTAATATAGTAATTAAAAAAAAAACTTAAATTAATAAAATATTAAAATAAATAATTTAAATAATTAAAATCTATCTTAAATTATTCTTTAATTATATATAAAACAATTAAACAAAACTACTATTTATAGTAGAATTTATATATAATTTATTAAAATATTTAATAATAAATTATATATTTTATAAAATATTATAAGACTAAAATCTATAAACTATATAATTAATCCTATTTATAAAAAAAAAAATATTTAGTATTAAAAAATATTTTAAATTTATAAATAAATTATATAAATATTTAAAAAATAATTTGGACTTTACAACTAAAACTATATTTTATTATTATAATAAAAAAAGAACAAAAATACCTTTTTTAAAAAAAAAAAAAAGTATATTTATTTATAAAAAACATTAAAATTAAAAAACCTAATTAGAAGTTTAATTTCTAAAAACTTAAACTATATACTATAATTAAAAAACTAAATAAATACCTTTTTAAACTCTATATTTCTAAAAACTTAAAAATCTATAAAATATTCTATATTATTTTACTTAAGCTTATATTAGATAGATTTAAAAAAAAAAAAATAATCCAAAAATTAAAAAAAACAACTATAATAAATATAAAATCAAAAAAATCCTAAATCACAAAAAAAATCTAAAAGTATTAATTAATAAATTTTTAATCAAATAAAAAAACTATTTATTAAAAAAAGATTTATAATAATTAAAAGATAATATTTTATTAAAATTTATTAAATAATACCTTAATAAATCTAATATTTATTAAACAAAATAAAATTTATTACTATAATAACTTTAAAAAAGATTTAGAAAAAAATATTAAAATATAAAAAATTAATTATAATGATTATACTAAAAGAATCTACTTTATTTTAGAATTATATCTTTTAATATTAAAATCATTATCAAATATAAAAAACTTATATATATACAAAATTTATCTTTTTTTAAAATATAAACCAATTTATTTATAATCTTATATATACTACTTTAATAATAAGCAATTTTGTTTAAAATATTAGTATTTACTCTAATTTTAAAACAAAAATATAGTATAATTAATTTAAAAGTTAACACCTATTAATAATTAGAATAATTAAGATATATTATTATTATATTAAAAGAAAATAAAAGAATAAAAATAATAAAAAAATAGAATATTTTTAATAATCTACTTTATTTTACTTTTCTTTATATAATAGAATTTTATAAAATAATTTTTAAAATTATATATATAATATAGTATAAACTAATATTAGTTATATTTAACAATATATATATATTAAAAAAATATTATATTAAGTATTAAGATTTGTAATATTATTATTTAAAAAAACCTTGAAATTAAATAACTCTAAATCCCTAATTTTAAATAAAGAAATACTAATTTTTTTTTTGAAATTCTCTTATTTTTTAATTAAAATTTTTTTTTTTTTAAAAATAGTTTTTGTCTTTAAGAAAATAACATCTAATTCTTAATAAAGATAAACTATTCTTATTTGAATAATTACCAACTTTTTAATTAATAATAATAATTCTTAGAAAAATTAAAATTGATTTTGTTTAATCTTTTGTAATTCTTCATATTTATAATTAATAATCTTGAAAGTATATTCTATTAAAATAAATTAGATAAATTATTAATATAAAAATTAAATAAAAAGAACTATCTATTTAAATTAAGGAAAATATAGTAATGCTCTTAATATATATAGATAGAATATTTTTTACTAATATCTAAATTTATCTTATAAATATATAAACTAAATATACAAAACTTATATACTATTATAGAAATTATTAAATATCTCTTAATAATTTATATCTAATTAAGATAATAATCAATAAAAATTTTTTTATAATAATCAGCAAACATACTAATAAAAAAAATTATATTAAAAAAAATTAATTATAAAAAAAAAAAAAAATATAGTAAAAAAACTCTTTAATTAAAAGTTATATTATTTAGATTATATAATTATATTATATATAAAAAACTTATATTACTTTATTCTATATTATTTATATTTATATTTAAATTAGTATACTATTAATTCTTATAGAAAAAAAAAATAATATTATAAAATAATAATATAACACCTAAATATTCTATATAAACTAGATTTCTATATAAATATTTAGTCTATATAATATATAAAATAATAATATATTTATATATTATATAAAATAAATTTTTATATAGAATATATAATTATATAAATTTATTCTATATAAACTATTAATTTATATAATTTAATAATTAAAATAGATAAAATATATTATTATTATAATAAAAAAATAAAAGAAATAAAAATTATAAAAAAATAAAAAATAAAAATTATAAAAATAATAAATTTATTTATTTTTTCTTTTTTTATATAATAAAATTTTATAAAATAATTTTTAGAATTATATATATAATATAGTATAAATTAGTATTAATTATATTTAATAATATATATATATTAAAAAAATATTATATTAAGTATTAAGATTTATATTATTATTATTTAAAAAGATTTTAAAATTAAAATCTTTTTTTAAAATTTTTAAAAGATTGATATTAAATTCTTTTTTAAAGATTTTTATTTTTTTAATAAAAGTCTTCTCTTTAAAAAAAATAATTTTTATTTTTGTATTAACTAAATTAATTTTTTTTTATAAATAAATAACTTTTACTTAGATTTAAGTAATCTTAATAAAAAAAAATTTTAATTATTTTTAATTTTTTTAAACTTTTTTTGTTTGATATTTAATTAATAAAGAATTTGTTTTATTATAATAAAAATTAGTACTTGTTAGTTTTAGTTTAAAAATAAAAATTAAAAATTTACTTGGATTAATAAAAATATAACTATGATTTTAAAAAGTATAATTATTATATTTATTATTCAAATAAAAAAAAATTAAATAGGGAAAATTATATTTTTTATAAAATTTATAGGTAATTTAAAAATATAAATTTTAATTTTTAATCTAATATATTTATTTTAGATAATATTTATAGAAAATTTTTTTATAATAATTGGTAGATATAATAAAATTATATTATATAAAAAATATATTAAAGAAGAAAAAAACTAAAATTATTTAAAAATTTTAAAATTATACTATATTATATTTAATTATTTAATTTTATTATATATAAAAAATTTATATTATTTTATTCTATATTAATAATATTTATATCTAAATTAATATACTGCTAATTCTAGTAAAAAAAAAAATAATATTATAAGATAATAATATAATATTTAAATATTTTATATAAATCTAATTTTTATATTAATATCTAGTTTATTTAGTATATAAAATAATAGTATATTTATATATTTTATAGATTAAATTCTTATATTAGATATATATTTATATAAATATATTTTATATAAATAATAAGACTATATAAGATATACTATTATATAGAAAAATAATTTATATTATATTTTTTGTAGTGTAAAGATTATTATAATAATTTATAATATATAATATATTTTTTATTTTTATTTCTTAAGAAAATAAAAATAGAGAGTAAATAATATTTAAAAATAAAAAATATAATATATTAATATATTTTTATTATTTTATATATTCAATATTATGTATTTAATTAGTCTATTTTATTAATTAATTAATAATTGTTTTTTAAATTTTTATTAATTAATATTTAAATTATAGTATTTTAATAAATAGTTTATTTTATTATTATTGTTATATATTTTATTTTAATAGTTATTATTATATCTAATATATATTTATCTTTTTTATTAAAAAATCTATATAGTAGTAATTAAGAATCAGGGATTTTAGAGTGAAGTGTGTTTGATCTGGTCCTGGGCTGAAGTGTAATATTATTAAAAAAAAGTTTTTATTATAAATATATTTTTTTTATAATCTATATTAACTAAATATTTATTTGTTATAAATTATTAAAAATTATTTTATTCTCTAAAAACTATTTTAAAATTTTAGGATAATAATTTTAATTAGTTTATAAATAATAATTAAAATTTTATTATAAATTTAATTTATTAAAAAATCTTTTAAATAAAATAATTTTTATATAAAATTATAAATTATAATTTAAAATAATTTATTAAATACTTTATTAAATTATAGATATTTATATAACGTCAATGATAAGCGAACGGATCAGACAAGCGAGCGGATCACCTCACCACACCTACATATCTACCACTCCTCCTATACTTTATATCTCCATAACTACTACAATACCTGCCTCTATAATTAAATCTAAAGTTTTTCTAGCTATTGAAGTTATAAAAAAAGACTAAGAATTAAGTATTTAAGCTGCTGTTAAGTATTATAATATTCTTTATATTATCTTAATTTATTAATATAATAACCACTTTTTATAATATAATAATATTTTTAAATTATAAAATTTTATAAAATTGGAGGAGGATGTTATTGTTTAATATATATTTAAGCTATAACGTTAATGATAAGCGAACAGATCAGACAAGCAAGCAGATCACCTTACCACCCCATCTCAACAAAAATACTGATTTCACTACCATAATACTATAGCTTTAGGCTAAATACATACTAAATAGTTTATTTATATGCTTAAGATGTTTCTTAATATATTCAAATATTATATCTAGTTTTATTGTATTAATTGTAGTATAATATTTTTCTAAAATCTTTTTTTAATTATATATTATTTTAATAATTTTTTAATTCTACTTGCTTATATTATCTATTTATAGTGTTTTAGTTTAGTATATTATTTGTTTAATATATAATAAATATATTTTTATATTATATATGTTATTTTTTTACCTACTATTATTTATTTAATATTTTATTAGTAAAATATAGTATTATATTTTCTATATATATAAATACTAATTAATATATTATAGTTTGTGTCCCTTTAAATAGCTAGTCCATAGCTGTTAATAGTAATATAGAAAAACTATTCTAGTATTAAATAATCTGATTTTTGATTAAATTTATTTATAAACTAGCTTCTGATAAATTTAATAATATTTTTATAGTCTAGGTAGTTATCATATTTGCAGTATTTAGATATAAATTTACTAGAATAACTACTAATAATTGTATATCTAGTTTTAATAAAACTCTATTAAAATTATAAAATATAATACTAGCTTTAACAAAACTGTTATATATATTTTTAGATATTATTATAATAGTAAATATTTTATAAAATCTAATAAAAAACTCTAGTTTAAAAATATAGTTAATATATATATATATTAAATTTTTTATTTTATGGTTATATGTCTGCTTTAATAGTCTAAAACAATTAATATCTAATAGTTAGAAGATATATAATAAATATAGTAGTATATAGATTATAATAATTTTATATTTTTAATAATATAGTTCAAAGACAATAGAGTGATAACTTTCATAATTATCTAGGATTAATAGTCAGTAATTTAAAATATAGTATCACATTATAAACTTATTAAAATGCTTTAGTTATTATAAAGTAAACTTGTTTATCATTTAGCTATTATTAGAAAACACAATAACCCAATCCATTAATAACTTTATTACTATATATTAATTAGCTAAATAATATTACCTAACAAGGACAATAAATAACAACATTACCTAACCTTCTATACCTATTTCCTAGATAATTATTATCTATTTATAATTCCTAGGTTATATTAACTTAACTTTATTATATATTTTAGTATTTATAACAACAATAGTTATAGATATTATGTTTATTATAAAACCAGTTTTATTAAAGTTATAGATATTATTATTTATAATATTGTATTTAATTTTTATAATTTTTATTAATTAAAATTATTTATTGATAAATATAGAATTTTTGTATTTTGTTTACTAATAATTATATTTTTTGGATAGATATATTTATAGCTCTAGACAGTATTTAATAAAGTTACTAGCCCATCTTTTACCAATATATTATATACTATTATTATTATGTGTTAACAACAACTAATTAGCCATATCTTCTATATTATCTAGCCTAAAATAAAAAAACTATGTATATAATTTAAATATATATTAAATAATAGTATCCTCTTTTAATTTTATAAAATTTCATAATTTAAAAATGTTATTATATTATGAAAAGTAGTTATTATATTAGCAAACTAAAGTAATATAAAGAATATTATAATATTTAATAGTAGTTTAAATATTTAATTTTTAGTTTTTTTTTATAACTTCAATAGCTAGAAGAATTTTGGATTTAGTTATAGAGGCAGGCATTGCAATAGTTATAGAGGTATAAGATATAGAAAGAGTGGTAGGTATGTAGGTGTGGTGAGGTGATCCACTCGCTTGTCTGATCCGTTCGCTTATCATTGACGTTATATATAATCTTTTTATTTTAGACTAGGTAGTATAAAAGATATGGTTAATTAGTTACTACTGGTATATAGTAACAATAATATATAATATATTAATAAGAAATAGACTAGTAACTTTATTAAACACCACCCAAAACTATAAACATATTTATCTAAAAAATATAACTATTAATAAACAAAATATAAAGATTCTATACTTATCAGTAAGTAATTTCAACTAATAAAGATTATAAAAATTAAGTATAATATTATAAATAATAATATCTATAACTTTAATAAAACTAATTTTATAATAAACATAATATCTATAATTATTATTATTATAAATATTAAAATATATAATAAAACTAAACTAGTATAGCTTAAAAATTATAAATAAATAATAATTATTTAAAAAATAAATACAAAAAATTAAACAATATTATTATTTATTATCTTTATTAAACAACACTACTTAACTAGCTAGTATACAGTAATAAAACTACCAACAAATTAGATTATTATGTTTTTTAATAATAATTAAATAATAAATAAACTCATTTTATAATAACTAAAATATTTTAATAAATTTATAATATAGTATTATATTTCAAACTACTAACTATTAATTTTAAATAATTATAAAAATTATTATTTTATTACTTTTAAATTATATTATTAAAAATATAAGATTATTATAATCTATATATTATTATATTTATTATATATCTTCTAACCACTAAATATTAGCTATTTTAAACTATTAAAATAAATATATAGCCATAAAATAGAGAATTTAATATATATATATATTAATTATATTTTTAAGCTAGAGTTTTTTACTAGATTTTATAAAATATTTACTATTATAATAATACCTAAAAATATATATAATAGCTTTATTAGAACTAACATTATATTTTATAATCTTAATAAAGTTTTATTAAAACTAAATATATAATTATTAGTAATTATTTTAGTAAATTTATATTTAAATATTATAAATATAATAATTATTTAGATTATAAAAACATTATTAAATTTATTAAAAATTAATTTATAAATAAATCTAATTAAAAATTAAATTATCTAATATCAGAATAATTTTTTTATATTACTACTAGCAGCTATAAACTAATTATTTAAAAAAATATAAATTATAATATATTAATTAGTATTTATATATATAAAAAATATAATACTATATTTTATTAATAAAATATTAAATAAATAGTAATAAACAAAAAAACAATATATATAATATAAAAATATATTTATTATATATTAAGTAGATAATATACTAAACCAAAATACTATAGATAAATAATATAAATAAATAAAATTAAAAAATTATTAAAATAATATATAACTAGAAGGGGATTTTAAAAAAATATTACACTATAATTAATATAGTAAAGCTAGATATAATATTTAAATATATTAAAAAATATTTTAAACATATAAATAAGTTATTTAGTATATATCTAGCTTAAAGTTATAATATTATAATAGTAAAATCAGTATTTTTATTAAAATAGGGTAGTGAGGTGATCCACTTGCTTGTCTGATCCGTTTGCTTATCATTGACGTTAATATATATTTGATTAATTTATTTTATGAATATAAATTATATATTTTAATATATTATTTAATTTATTATTTTATTTTAAATTAAAAATACTATTATATAATAAGTTTTTATATTTTTTTAATTTTTGAATATTTATATATAAATATATTATAATATAATTATAAAATTTTAAATTATAATTTTTTATTTAAAATATAAAAAAAAGCTTTAAAAAGAATATATCTATTTTTTATAATATATAATATAATAATTTTTTTAAAATTCTAAAATATCTTTTTTATTATTATATTTTTTTGGTAATTTTTCTTAAATTTAATAATTATTTTAAGTTTAATTTTATAAATAATAATATTAAATTTTTTATTAATAATAATAATATTCTTATATTATTTTAAAAAAAAAAATTTATTTATAAAAAATTTTTTTTATTAAATTTAGTTATTAGCTAATAATATTAACTTTAATATTTTTTTTTTTTTAAAATAAATAATTTTTATATTATATTTATTAAATATTTTTTATTATTAAATTTAATATTTATTAAATTCTTTTATTGTTAAATTTAATATTTATTAAATTCTTTTATTATTAAAAAGTAAATAAAGTTTTTATAATTTAAAAATATTTTAAATAATTTTATAATTTATAAATAAATTTTTTATTTTTTATATATATATAAAATGGTTATAAGTTTTTTATTATATATTAAGTTTTTAATTTTTATAATATTAAATTTATATAATAAATAGATAATAAGATATTAATTTTAATTAGATTATTTTTATAATAAATAGGTTTTAGAATTATTATAAAAATATTAATTTTTATTTATATTAATAATTTTAAATTATAAAATTTAAAAATTAGTATTAAAATAAAAAGATTTTTTACAATTTAAAAAATTTTAATTTTTTTTTTAATTATTTTAAATTGTATATTTTTTTTTGTTAATTTTAAAAAAATAAAAATTAAATAATTATATTTTTAAATAAATTATTAATAATAGTTATATAATTTTAAAAAGATTTATTTTTTTTAAAGATTTTAAATTTTAGTTAATTTTATATAATTTTTTTTTTTTTTAAATCTATTTATATATTATATAAAGTTATAATAGTTTTTAAAAATTTAATTTTAATAATTTTAAATTTAAATTTTTTTAGTTTAATTTTAAACTTATATTAATTTAGGGTTTTAAAGATTTAGTTAATATATTTTTAATATTTATTAAAATTTATAACGTCAATGATAAGTGAGCGGATAGTACAAGTGAGTAGATACCCTCCCTATTCTACCTCAATAAAAATACTAGCTATATTACTATCAGTATATAGTTTCCTAGCCTAGGTATAATAAATCATTTATTTAGATTTTAAAAATACCTATTAGTATGTTTGAATATTATATCTAGATTTGCTATAATTATTATAGTAGTATATATATATAGTAATAGTTTTTAGTTAAAAAATATATTAATATTTTAAAGATATTAATTATTTAATTATTTTATTTATAATATTATTATTTAGGATTCTATTAGTCTGATATATAATAAATATATTTTTATATTATATATACTACTTTTTTAGTTATTAATATTTATTTAGTAGCTTATTTATAAAATAAAGTATTATATTTTTTATATATATAAATATTATTTAGTATATTATTATCTATATTTTTAAATAATTAATCTATAGCTATTAATAATAATATAAAAGAACTATTCTAGTATTAAATAATCTAGCTTTTAATTAAATTTACTTATAGATTTATTTTTAATAGGTTTAATAATATCTTTATAATTTAGATAGTTATTATATTTATAGTGTTTGGATGTAAATTTACTAAAATAATTATTAATAATTATATATTTAGCTTTAATAAAATTCTGTTAAGATTATAAGATATAATATTGGTTTTAATAAAATTATTATATATATTTTTAGATATTATTATAGTAGTAAATATTTTGTGAAATTTAGAGAGAAACTCTAGTTTAAAGATATAATTAATATATATATATATTAAATTCTTTATTTTATAGTTATATATTTATTTTAATAGTTTAAAGTAGTTAATATTTAATAACTAGAAAATATATAATAAATATAGTAGTATATAGATTATAATAATTTTATATTTTTAGTAGTATAGTTTAAAGGTAGCTGAGTAGTGGTTTTTATAACTATCTAAGACTAATAGTTAGTAGTTTAAAAAATAATATTATATTATAAATTTATTAAAATATTTTAATTATTATAGAATAAGTTTATGTATTATCTAACTATTATTGGAAAATATAATAATCTAATCTGTTAATAACTTGGTTGTTGTATATTAATTAATTAGATAGTATTATTTAATAAAGATAGTAAATAATAATATTATCCAACTTTTTATATTTATTTCTTAGATAATTATTATTTATTTATGATTTCTAGGCTATATTAGCTTAGTTTTATTATATATTTTAATTTTTATAATAATAATAGTTATAGATATTATATTTATTATAAAGTTAATTTTATTAAAATTATAAATATTGTTATTTATAATACTATACTTAATCTTTATAATTTTTATTAATTAAAATTATTTGTTAATAAATATAAGATTTTTGTATTTTATTTATTAGTAGTTATACTTTTTAGATAAATATATTTATAGTTTTAAATAATATTTAATAAAATTATTAGTTTATTTTTTATTAATATATTATATACTATTATTATTATATATTAATAGTAATTAATTAACTATATTTTTTATATTATTTAATTTAAAATAAAAAGATTATATATATAGCTTAAATATATATTAAATAATAATATTTTTTTCTAATTTTATAAGATTTTATAATTTAGAGATATTATTATATTATAAAAGGTAATTATTATATTGATATAGAAGAGTTATTTTTAGAATATTATATACTTTAATAATAATTAAAATATTTAAATTTTTATTTTTTTTTAAAGTTTTAATAGTTAGAGTAATATAAGATTTAACTATAAAAATAGCTATTATAATAGTAATAATGGTGTATGATGCTGGAGGTAGAAGGATATGTAGGTGTTTGGTGGGGTGTCTGCTTGCTTGTACTGTCCGCTCGCTTATCGTTGATGTTATTATAAATAAAAATATTATTTAAATATATTATATATATATTATTAATATATTTTTATAAAATATAATTTATAAATATTTAAAAAAATATAGATAATTATATTAGTTAATTTAAATAATATAACTAAATATTTAAATAATTTATATTTAGTTTTAAAAGTAATTTTTTATTTTTTTTAAAAATTAATTTTAATATTATAGTATATGTTAATAAGATTAAGTTTTATATAAATTATAATATTTAATATTTTATTAAAAAATTTGTTAATAAAAAATAAAAATCTTTTATTTTTTATAATTATTATATTAAAAGTTTAGTAATTAATATAAATTTATAATTTATCTAAATTTTTTTTTTATAAATAAAATAAGATATTTTATTAATAAATTAAAAAATTATATATATTTTATTTTAAAATTTTTTTTAATATATTTATAAAGTATTACTATTTTTTAATTAATATATTTATATATTAATATAAATTAAGATGATATTTTTTTTTATAAAAATATTAAATATTTAAATAAATTAATTTTTAATAGGATTTATTTTTTAAATATAAATTAAAAAATATTTTTTTTTTTAAATATTTATTTAAGAATATTTAATTTTTTAATTATTATATAACGTCAATGATAAGCGGCCGGCACAGACAAGTAAGCAGCACAGCTCCCCACCCTACCCCAACAAAAAATCCAGCTATATTACTACTACCAAATAATTTTCCATTTTAGAAATAAGAAACTATTTATTTAGATTTTAAAGATACCTACTAATAAATTTAAATATTATATCTGGTCTTATTATAATTATTATAATAGTATATATATATAATACCACCCTTTAACTGGAAAATACACTAGTATTTTAAAAGAATTGACTACCTAATTACTTTATCTACAATATTACTATCTAGGATTTTATTAACTTGGTGTATAATTAATATACCCCCATACTATATATACTATTTTTTCAACTACCAGCACTTACTTAGCAGCTTATTTATAAAACAAAGTATTATATTCTCCATATATATAAGTGCCATTTAGTACATTATTATCTATGCCTCTTTAAATAGCTGGTCCACAATTACTAATAATAATATAAGAAAGCTATTCTAGTACTAAATAATTTAATTTTTAATTAAGCCTATTTATAAACTAACCTCTAATAGATTTAATAATATTTTTGTAATCTAGGTAGCTATTATATTTATAATACCCAAGCATAAATTTACTAGAATAACCACTAATAACTACACATTTAACTTTAATAAAACTCTATTAAAATTATAAAACACAATACTAGTTTTAGCAAAATTACTATATATATTTTTAAATATTATTATAATAATAAATATTTTATAAAACCTAGAGAGAAACTCTAGTTTAGAGATATAGCTAATATATATGTGTATTAAAGTCTTCATCTTATAGCTATATATCTGTTTTAATGGCCCAAAACAACTAATATTTAATAACTAAAAAATATATAAAAAGTATAATAGTATATAAATAATAATAATTTTTTATTCCTAGTAATATAGTTTAAAGGCTATTAAATAATAGTTTTTATAGCTATTTAGAATTAATAACTGATAGTTTAAAAAACAGTATCATACTATAAATTTATTAAAATATTTTAGTTATTTAAAAGCTAATTTATTTATTATCTAGTTATTATTAAAAAATATAATTATCTAATCTTTTAATAAGCTAATTCCTATAACGTCAAAGATAAGCGAGCGAGCCGGACAAGCGAGCGAGCCACCTCACCACCCCACCCCAACAAAAACACCGGCTTTACCACTATACCACTATTATGTTGGCCTAGATATATGTTAAATAGCTTATATATATGTTTAAGATGCCTGCTGGTATGTTCGAATGTTATGTTTAGGTTTGCCACAATTACCATAGCGGTGTATGTGCGCAGAGGTAGCCTCTGGCTGGGGGGTGTGTTGGTGCTTTGGAGGTGCTGGCTGCTTAATCACTTTGTCTACAGTATTGCTGTTCAGGATTCTGTTAGTTTGGTGTATAGTAAGTGTGTCTCCATGCTGTATATGTTGTTTTTTTAGCTGCTGGTGTTTGCTTAGTAGCTTATTTGCAGAGCAAAGTGTTGTGTTCTTTGTGTGTATAAGCGCTATTTGGTGTATTATTGTTTGTGCCTTTTTAGATAGCTGGTCCACAACTACTAGTAATGATGTGGGAGAGGTATTCTGGTATTGGGTAATTTGGTTTTTAATTAGGCCTGTTTGTAGGCTAGTTTCTGATGGATTTAATGGTGTCTTTGTAGTCTAGGTAGCTTCTGTATTTGTGGTATCTGGGTGTGAATTTACTGGAGTGGCTGCTAGTAATTGTATATCTAGTTTTGATAGAACTCTGTTTGGGTTATAAGGTATAATACTAGTTCTAGTAAAGTTGCTGTGTATGTTTTTAGGTGTTATTGCAGTAGTAAATGCCTTGTGAAATCTGGAGAGAAACTCCAGCTTAAAGATATGGTTGATGTGTGTGTGTATTAAGCTCTTTACCTCCTTGCTATATACCTGCTTTAGTAGCCCAAAGCAGCCAATATCTAATGGTTGGAGGATATGCGATGAATGTGGTGGTATACAGATTGTGATAATCTTGTGCTTCTGGTAGTACAGCTCAAAAACAGCTGAATAGTGGCTTTCATAACCATCTAAAACTAATAGCTGGTAGTCCAAATAGCAGCACTGCACTGTAAATTTGTTGAAGTACTATAACCACTGTAGAACAAGCTCATTCATCATCCAACTGTTATTGGAAAGCACAATAACCCAATCCACTGGTAGCTTGGTCACTATATACCAGCTAGCTAGATAATACTGCCCAGCAAAGATAATAAATGGCAGTAATGCCCAACCTTCTGCACCTACCCCCTGGATAACTGTTGCCCATTCATGGTTTCTAGGCTGCACTAGCTTTGCTTTATCACACAATTCAGCACCTATAACAACAGTAGTTGTAGATATCATGCCCATTACAAAGCCAGTCTCATCAAAATTATAGATATCATTATCCACAATACCATACTTAGCCTTTACAGCCTCAACTAGCTAAAACCACTTACTAATAAACACAAGATCTTCGCATTTCACTCACTAATAATCATACTTCCTAGACAAACACATCTATAGCTCCAGGCAGCATTTAACAAAGTTACCAACCCATTTCTTACCAACACATCACATACTATCATCACTACACATCAACAGCAGCTGGTTAACCATATCTTTTATATTATTTAACCTAAAATAAAAAAACCGCGCACATAGCTCAAATATATACTAAACAATAATATTTTTTTCTAAATTTGTAAGGTTTTGTGATTTTGGGGTACTATTTACCCTAGAGGTACAGCCTTTACACTGGTGGGTAAGGGTAGACCAGGGAACATTATATAGTTTTGTAGCAACCCTAATACTTAAAGCTATATCTTTTTCCAAAGCTTAAATAGCTATATTTATGTGTGATTCAGTCATAGAGGTAGCCATTGTTATGGTTATTAAGATATGTGGTGGTGAAGGTAAAGGGGTCCATAGGCGGCCGGAGGTGGCTCGCTCGCTTGTCCGGCTCGCTCGCTTATCTTTGACGTTATATTAACTTACTAAATAGTATTTTTTAGTAAAAATAATAAATAATAATATTATATACTTTTCTATATTTATCTCCTAGATAATTATTATCTATTTATAGTTTTTAGGTTATATAAACTTTGCTTTATTATATATTTTAGTATCTATTATTATAATAATTATAGATATTATATTTATTATAAAATTAGTTTTATTAAAGTTGTAGATATTATTATTTATAATACTATATTTAGCCTTTACTATTTTTATTAATTAAAACTATTTATTTATAAATACTAAATTTTTATATTTTATTTATTAGTAATTGTATTTTTTAGAAAAATATATTTATAATTCTAGATAGTATTTAACAAAATTATTGGTTTATTTTTTACTAATATATTAAATATTATTATTATTATATATTAATAATAGCTAATTAACCATATTTTCTATATTAAATAATTTAAAATAAAAAAATTATATAAATAACTTAAATATATACTAAATAATAATATCTTTTTTTAGCTATGTAAGATTCTGTGATTTTAAAACACTTTTACTATATAAAGAGTAGCTACTACAACAATATACTAAGATTCTATATAAAATATTATATAACTTAGCAGCTATTTAAATACTTAAAATTTTTTTTTTTTTTAATATCTTAATAATTAAAGTAATACAAGATTCAACTATAATAACAACCATTATTATAATTATAATAGTGTATGATATTAAAGGTAGCTTATCAGGGGTACCTTGAGAGGTGTGCCAGTCGCTTGTCTGTGCCGGCCGCTTATCATTGACGTTATAGTTTTTTAATTTAAATTTATATTTATTATAAAGTTTTTAGTTTATATTTATATTTATTTTTAATTTCTTTTTTAAATAAATATATTATAAATTATAGATAAATTTTTTTTAAAATATTTTTATTAATTAATTATATTCTAATAATTTTCTAATAATTATAATTATTAAAGATAATTTTTTTTTTTAATTAATATTAAGATTATATTTTACTAATTATAAGAATCTAAAAATTAATAGAATATTTTTTAAAAGATTTAAAATATTAATAATATATTTTTTTAAGTATTTATTAATAAGTAATTTAAAAATTATTTTCTAAATAATTTTTCTTAAAATTTAATATAAAAATATAGTAATTTAATAAGTATTAAATTTTTATTATATTTTAAATTAATATTTTTATACTATTATAATAAAAATATAATTTTTTTCTGTTTTATTATTTATTAAAATTTTTATAAAATTTTTAAAAATTAATAAAATAAAAGTAAATTTTTTTTATTAAAAACTTAGATTTTTTATTTTAATATATTTTTATTAGTTTTAAAATATATTTAATTTTTTAATTTATTATTTAAATTATTAATTATTTTTTATTATATTTTTATAAAATATTATTTAATATAATTATTTTAGTTTTTTTAATTTATAAAATTATTTTTAAAGTATTTTTAGTATTAATGATATTCTTTTTTTTTTATTATATTAATAAATATATTTTTTAATTATTTTTAATCTATTAAAATTATAAAAATATTTTAAATAATAAATATATCTTTTTTTTTTTAAAAATATTTATAATTATATTGTTTTTTATTTCTATATTCTATAAAATAATATATATAATATTTATAAAAATATTTAATTTTTATTTTTAATATTTTTTTTATATATTTTTAATAAAAATAGTTTTTGAAATATTTTTTTTATTTTTTATATATATTAAAAAATCTAATATATATTATATATAATATATAGAATAATTTTTTAGATTTATTATTTATAATATATTTAAATTTTATTAAAATTATTATTTTAATTACAATAATTATTTTTTATTATTTTTTTATAAATTATCTTATTTTTTTATATTCTTATATTAATTTTTTAATTTATTTTAAAATATATTTTAAAATTTATTTAATCTATATTATTTCTGTCTATTTTTTTTATTTAGTATTATTATAATAATATATATAATAATTATTTTATATTTTAAAATATTTAATATAATAAATATATTTAAAAATATTAAAAAAAATTTTAAATAATTTTTTTTAAATATAATTATAATATAGAAAATATTAATATTAATATATTTATTTATTATAATAATTATTATATAAATTAAAATATTTATATAATTAAATATTTATAACGTATTCCACAAGTGAGTGAACACCCCAAGCGAGTGAACACCCCACTAAGTGACCTTACCCCCTTTTCTTTTTTACTATTACCTATATCTATAACTACTATAATAATAGCCTTTATAATTAAATTCTAAATAATCTTAACTATTAAAATTTTAAAAAAAAACAAAAAAATTAAATATTATAACAATAGTTAAATTATATAATATTCTTTAAACAATTTTTGTTTATTAATATAATAAATATTTTTTATAAAATAATAATATATTGAAATTATAGAATCTTATATAATTAAAAAAAAATACTATTATTTAGTATATACTTAAATTATATATATGATTTTTTTATTCTAGATTAAATAGTATAGAAGATATAGTTAATTAACTGTTATTAATATATGTTGATAATAGCTTATATTATATTGATAAGAATTAAATAATAAATTTTATAAAATATTATTTAAAGCTCTAAATATATTTATCTAAAAAATATAACTATTAATAGACTAAATATAAAGATTATAAATTTATTAATAATTAGTTATAACTTATACAAACTATAAAAACCAAATATAATATTATAAATAATGATATATATAATTTTAATAAGATAGGCTTTATAATAGGTATAATCTCCTCTACTATAATTATTATAGGTGTTAAAACTTATAATAAAGTAAAGCTAATATAGTTTAAGAACTACAAATAGGTAATAATTATTTAGAAAATATATATAGAAAATTAAATAGTACTATTATTTATTATTCTAATTAGTAAATATTATTTAGCTAATTAATATATAAAAATTAGTTTATTAAAGAATTAGGTTATTATACTCTTTAATAATAACTGGACAACAAATAAGTTTATTATAAAATAAATAAAATACTTCAACTAATTTATAGTATAGTATTATATTTCAGACTACTGATTATTAGTTTTAGATAGTTATAAAAACTATTATTCAATTGTCTTTAAATTTTATTATTAAAAATATAAAATTATTATAATCTATATACTACTATATTCTTCATATTTTTTTTAGTTATTAGATATTAGATATTTTAGACTATTAAAATAGATATATAATTACTAAGTGAAAAACTTAGTACATATAGATATTAATTATATTAATAAGCTGGAGTTCTTTTCTAGATTTTATAAAATATTTATTACTATAATAATATTTAAGAATATATATAGTAGCTTTATTAAAGCTAAGATTATATTTTATAATTTTAATAGGGTTTTTTTAAAACTAGATATCTAGTTACTAGTACTTACTTTAGTAAATTTACATCTTGGTATTATATATACAGCAACTATCTAAACAATAAAAATATTAATAAACTTTTTAAAAATTAATTTATAATTAAAATTTATTAAAAACCAGATTATCTAGTATTTAAATAGTTTTTTAATATTATTATTGGCTATTATAAATTAATTTACTAAAAAAATATAAATAATAATACATTAACTAGTACTTATATAGATAGAAAATATAATATTATATTCTATAAATTAAATATTATTTAAATATTAGTAAATAAAAAAATGGTATATATAATAAGAAGATATATTTACTATATACTAAATTAATAAAATTTTAGATAATAATATTATAAATAAATAAAATAAATAAATAAAATATTTAAATTATTAAAGTAATTTTTAGCTAAAGGCTATCTCTAGAAAGATATTATGTTATAACTATTATAATAAACCCAGCTATAATATCCAAATCTATTAAAAGATATTTTAAGAATTAAAATTAGTATAATATGGATTTTTTATGTTATTCTAATAATAATATAATAATAAAGGTAATATTTTTATTAAAGTGGGGTGGGGAAGGTGTTTGCTTGTTTGGGGTGTTTACTTGCTTGTGGAATACATTATTATTTTTTTTATAAAAATAATATTTCTAATTTTTATAAAGAAAATATTTTATATTATTAAACAAATATTATTTACTATTAAAATTATATTAAAATAATTTTTTTTTATTTTTATTTTAAAATTAGTAGGTTTTTTATTAATTAATAAAATACTAATTATAAAAAATAATTGTATAATAATAAATAAATTTTTAATATAATTAAAAATAATTTTATATTTTATTTTTTATATATTAATATTTAATAATATTATATTCTAATTTTTATTAATAATTTGAGTAAATATTAATTTTAAATATTTTATAAATAATTTATTTTTTAACAAATATATTAAATCTATATTTAATATAAATTTAAAATTTATAAATTTAATTATATTATTAAAAAAAAATTATTTATCAAATTAATTTTTTTATATTATTATTAATTATTTTTTTTATTATTTTTACTTAATATAATAACGTATTCCACAAGCAAGCGGACCACACAAGCAAGCAAACCACTTCTCAACACTGGTGTGACTACTCCTTTTTTGTACCATATTACCTCCACAACCACTATTATAACTACCACTACAACTAAATCCCAAATTATTCTAGCTATTAAAACTCTAGAAAAAAATTAAAAATTAAATATTCAAACTACTACTAAACTTTACAACATCTCTTATACTACTCTACTATATTGGTATAATGGTTGTACTTCAAAAACAGACAATATCCCTAAATCACAAAACCTTACAAAATTAGAAAAAAATGTTATTATTCAATATATACTTAAACTATCTACACAATCTTTTCATCCTAAATTAAATAGTATAAAAAATATAACCAACCAACTACTATCAACACATACTAATAATAACACACAACACATCAATAAAAATTAAACAGCAAACTTTATAAAACACCACCCAAAATTCCAAACACATCTATCCAAAAAGTATAATTATCAACAAGCTAAATACAAAAACCCAAACCTTATTCAAAAATAGTTTCAGCTTTTACAAACAACAAAAACAAAATATAATATTACAAACAATAATATCTATAACTTTAATAAAACAAGCTTTACAATAAACATAATCTCTACAACTACAATTATCACAAAAACTAAAATACACAATAAAACTAAACTAACACAGCCTAGGAATCACAAATAAGCAACAATCATTTAAAAAATAAATACAAAAAATTAGACAATACTACTATTTATTATCCTAACTAGCCAACACCATCTAGTTAACTAATATACAAAGACCAACTTACCAAATAACTAGGCTATTACACTCTCCAATAACAGCTAAACAACAAATAAAGTCACTATAAAGTGATTAAAACATTTCAACCACTTTACAGCACAACACTACATTTCAGACTACCAGCTATTAATCCTAGATAACCATAACAACCACCACTCAGCATCTTTCAAACTTTACTATCAAAAACATAAAATTATTACAATCTACATATTACCATATTCTTCACATCTTCTTCAGCCATTAAACATTAGATACTTTAAACCATTAAAACAAACATATAATTACCAGATAAAAAACTTAATATATACACATATCAACTATATCAGTAAACTAGAATTCCTCTCTAGATTCCACAAGACATTTACTACTACAATAACACCTAAAAATATACACAACAGCTTTACTAGAACTAATATTATACCTTATAATCCTAATAGAATCCTCTTAAAGCTAGATATACAGCTACCAATATCTACCCCAATAAATTCACATCCTAATACCACAAATACAACAACCACCTAGACAACAAAAACCCCAATAAATCCTTCAAAAACTAACCTACAATCAGAACTCATCAAAAACCAAATTACCCAACATCAGAATAGCTCTCCAACATCATTACTAACTACTATAAACCAATTCACTAAAGGAACACAGATAATAATACACCAACTAACACTTATACAAACAAAAAACACAACACTACACTCTACTAATAAAATGTTAAACAAACACCAGCAAGCAAAAAGACAACACATACAATATAAAAACACACTTACCATACACCAGACTAATAAAATCCTGGATAATAATACTATAAATAGACAGAATAAACAAATAGAGTATCTAAACCATCAAAACAACCCCCAACCAAAGGCTACCTCTAAAAAGATAATTTATTACAACAATTATAGTAAACCTAGGTATAATATTTAAATATACCAGCAGACATTTTAAGCATATAACCAAATAAACTAGCATATATATAGCCCAGTATAATAGCAGTGTGGCCATAAAACTAGTATTTTTGCTGGGGTGGGGTGTTGAGGTGGTCCGCTCGCTTGTGTGGTCCGCTCGCTTGTGGAATACGTTACTTATTATTATAATTTTTAAAATTTCTAAAAATTAGTTTTTATTATAATTAGTTAAATTAAACTAAAAATATTATAAAAATAAATAATATTTAAATTATTTTTATAAAAATTTTATTATTTATTTAATATTTTTTTATAAATATTTATTTAAATTTTTTTAATAAATTATATAGTTTTTAAGTATAAAATTATTTCATAACTAATTAAATTCATCTTCTTTTAATTAGATATTAATAAATAAAATAAAATTTTATTTAATAATTATATTAATTTTTTAAATAATATTTTAATATTAAATTAATTTAATTTTAAAATATATATATTTCTATATTTTATTTATTATTATATTAAAGTTTTTAAAAATAAATAATTATTTTATTATCCTAAATTATTTTTCTTAATAAAATTATTTTTAAAATTTTTTTTTTTTTTTAGTTTTAAAATAATCTTATTTAATATATTTTATTTTATGATATTAATAATAAAATAATATATTAAACTCTTTTAATTTCTAATATTATATTATATTAAAGTTTATAGATTTTAGCTTATAAATTTTATTTAATTTTTAAAACAATTTTCTAATTTAAATTTAGTTTTATTAAGATTTCTTAATATATTTATTAAAGTAGTATTTATTTAAATTATAATATAATTTTTTTTATAATAAACTCTTTTAAGATTAATATAATATATTATCTAATTTAATAGTTATAATCTATATCTTATAATAAATTATTTTTTTTTTAAAAAATTTCTATTTAATAATTTTTATTTTTAAATTAAGTTTAAGTCTTTTTTTAATTTTATAAAATAAAATATTATTATTATATTTAATAAAAAATATATATTAATTAAATTATTAAAAATAAAATTATACTAATCTTATTTATTTAAATTAATTAAATTTTTTAAAAATTTTTTTAACTTTATTTTTATATCTATATTTCTATTTAAAAAAATTTACAAATTCTTAAAAAATATTAAAAATTTTATTAATTTTAAAAATTTATATTTTATAATTTTTTTTTAATATTTTTTTATATACTTATTTATATATTAAATAAATATTAAAAATATTCTCTTTAAAATATATTTTTATAAAATAAATTTTATATTATTCTAAGATAAATTATTTAGAATAAAAAAAAAAATAGTTATTAAATTAATTAAAAAATTAATTAAATTTCTTAAATTATCTTTTATATTTAATTAAATTTTTTATTTTTAGTATCCTATTAGATATTATTATAAAAATAGTTATAATTTTATTTTTTTATATTTTTAATTTATTAATTAATATAAATTAAAATTGGATAAATAGTATAAGATTTTAAATAATAATATTATTTATCTAAATACTAACTAAAATTTTAGTATATTCTGCTATTTTTTTAAAATTTCCTAATATAATTATTTTAATATTACTAACTATTACTAAAACTATTTATATATATTATTAATATCTTATAAATATTTCTTATTATATTATCTCAAAGCCTTATTCTAGTTCTTATTTAGTATTATTTTTTATTTCTATATAATATTATTATTTTTTATTAAATTTATATTTTATATTATTATATATTAATTTTAGTATTCTTATAATTATTTATATATTTATTAGTTAATTAAGAAGATTAGGATTTATATTATTATTTCTTATATATATAATATTATTTAAGTTGTTACTATAATTATTCTTTATTTATATATTTCTAAAATATAGAAGTTGTTAATAGATTTTTTATATTCTTTATTTTTATTATTTAATATTAATTTAAAATTACTATTATTATAAATTATTTTATAATTTTATACTATAGAATTTTATATTATTTTTATATTATAAAGAACTTATAAATTATATTAAAAATATTATATATTTATTATTTTTTTTATTTATTAAAAATAATTAATTAAAATGTTATATTTAACTTAAAACCAGATTAAATATATTTTATTTTAAATTTCTAATTTTTAATTACTATTATATAAATTTTTAATAAAAAAAATAAATATATTTTAAATATAATAATAATTATAAAATAAAATATATAATAATAATACAAAATAAACTCTTTATTAAGATACTATATTTAGATATTAATTAATAAAATTTAAAAAAAAGGTATTAATTAATAAATAAACTAATTAAATATAATATTTAGTATATAAAATAATAAAAATATATAATATATTGTTTAAGTAGTTTATAATTTATAGCTCTATTAAAAGTTGATTTATGATCTATAATTTATAGTTTTATTATATGTTTTTAATTTATTATAATGGTTTTTATTTTAAAAGAAAAATATATAGGTTATTTTTCTATATAATAGTATATTTTTTGTGGTTCTGATATTTATATAAAATATATTTATATAGATATATATCTAATATAGGAGTTTAATTTATAAGATATATAGATTATTTTTATTTATATACTAGGTGGATTGGGTGTTAGTATGGGAGTTTAGTCTGTACAGGATATTCGGGTGCTGCGTTGTTATCCCTAACAAAACAGTAATAAACCATTAATAAAAAAATTAATAAATCTT
>JAGTWJ010000016.1:0-21860 GCA_020064725.1 Drechslerella dactyloides
CCTAACCCTAACCTAACCCTAACCCTAACCCTAACCTAACCCTAACCTAACCCTAACCCTAACCTAACCCTAACCCTAACCTAACCCTAACCTAACCTAACCTAACCTAACCTAACCTAACCTAATAAATATATTAATATTATTAACTTAATTAATATTATAAGATTAAACTTAGTATTTATAGTAGATAAATTAAATAATTAATAATTAAAAATAATCTTTAGTTAAATTCTAAAATATTAAATTATTTTTAAAGATTATCTTTATTAGATTATTTTATTATATCTATTAATTATTTATTATAATTTATTTTTTCTAAACTTACTTTTAATCTAATAAATTTTAAAAAAAGGTAGTTATATAAATTATATAAAAATTAATTTATTAATATATTATTATAATTAAAATATTTTTTATTATTATAATAAATTTTTATATTAAAACTTTATTTTAAGTGATATATAAATATAATATTATATATTATTTTTTTAATTAATTAAATATTAATTAATATAAGTATATATATAATTATAAAGATTAATTTATTTTTCTAAAAATATTAATTTAAAAATTAATTTTATTTTAAAATAAGATAATATTATTGTTAATAAAATATCTATTTCTATTAACGTCAACGATAAGCGGCCGGTACAGACAAGCGAGCAGCACACCTCCCCACCCCACTTTAACAAAAAATCCAGCTATGTTACCACTGGTGCTTGGTTTCCTACCCCAGAAGCAGGAAACTATTTACTTAGACTCTGAAGATACCTGCTGGTAGGTTTGAATATTATGTCT
This sequence comes from Drechslerella dactyloides, assembly GCA_020064725.1. NCBI lineage: Eukaryota > Fungi > Ascomycota > Orbiliomycetes > Orbiliales > Orbiliaceae > Drechslerella > Drechslerella dactyloides. The sequence goes on from JAGTWJ010000016.1 coordinate 799, forward strand.
GGTCTTGCCATAGTTGCTATAGTAGTGTGTATATGTAATGCTGCTTTTTAGCTGGGGGATATACTGGTGTTTTGGAGAGGCTGGCTGCCTAATCACTTTATATAGTATTGTTGTCTAGGATTTTGTTAGCCTGGTGTATAGTAAGTGTGCCTTTATATTATATATATTGTCTTTTTAGCTGCTGATATTTATTTAGTAGCTTATTTGTGGAGTAATTATGTTCTCTGTGTGTATAAGTGCTATTTGGTATATTATTGTCTACATCTCTTTAGATAGCTGGTCCATAACTGCTAGCAATAATGTAGGAGAACTATTCTGGTACTAGATAATCTGGTTTTTATTAGGCCTACTTATAGACTAGCCTCTAATAGATTTAATAATATTTTTGTAATCTAGGTAGCTGCTATATTTATAGTACCTAGGTATAAATTTATTAAATAGCCACTAGTAACTGTATATCTAGCTTTAATAGAACTCTATCAGGATTATAAGATACAATACCAGCTCCAGTAAAGCTACTATATATGTTTCTAAGTATTATTACAGCAGTAAATACCTTATGAAACCTGAAGAGAAACTCTAGCTTAGAGATATAGCTGATGTACATATATATTAAAGTCTCTACCTTACAGCTATATATCTGTTTTAATGGCCTGAAGTAGCCAATATCTAATGGCTGAAGAATATATAAGAGTATAGTGGTATGTAGATAATAATAATCTTTTATTTCTAGTAGTATAGCTTGAAGGCTGCTAAGTAGTGCTTTTGTGGCTGTCTAGGATTAATAGCTAGTAGTCCAAAAAACAGTGTGGTATTGTAAATTTATCAAAGTGCTTTAGCTATTCAAGAGCTAGCTTATTTGTTATCTAGCTATTGTTAGAGAGTGTGATTACCTAGTCTTTTGGTAGGCTAGTTCCTGTATACTAGTTTGCTAGATGGTGCTTTCTAGTGAGGATAATAAATGGTGATACTGTATATTCTTCTATATCTATTTCTTGAATAACTGTTACCTATTTATGGCTCCCAGGCTGTGTAAGTTTTTTTTTTATTGTGTGTTTTAGTGCCTATTATTATAGTAGTTATAGATATTATACCTATTGTAAAGCTAGTTTTTATTAAATTATAGGTGTTATTATCTATGATGCTGTATTTAGCTTTTATTGCCTTTATCAGCTGAAACTACTTGTTTAAATACTGGATCTTTGCATTTTGTTTACTAGTAATTGTATTTTCTAGAAAGATATGTTTGTAGCTCTGGGCAGCATTTAATAAAATTACTAGCCCATCTCTTACTAATACATCAAGTATCATATCACCATGTATTAATAGCAGCTAGTTGGCCATATCCTCCACATTAGACAACCTAAGATAAAAAGACTACACAATAGCTCAAATATATACTAAATAACATATCCTTTTTTAGTTGTATAAGATTCCATAACTTTAGAGTACTTTTGCTATATAAAAGGCAGCCACTACAACAGTATACTAAAATTCTATATAAGACATCATATAACTTAATAACTACCCAAATACTTAAAGTTTCATCCTTTTTTAATACTTCAATAGCTAAAGTAATACAGGATTTAGTTATAGTAGTAGCTATTGTTATAGTTGTGATGGTGTATGATGTCGAAGATAGCTTGTCAGGGGTACCTCAAGAGTGTGCTGGTCGCTTGTCTGTGCCGGCCGCTTATCGTTGACGTTATTATTAATATATTAATTAATAATAATATTTGAGTTTTTAATTGTTTAATTTTTTTTAAATTAATTTTAATAGATAAATTTTAGTAGTTAATAATTTTATAATTAATTTAAAGAATTTAGTATTAATAATTAAATAAATATTTTAATTAATAATTAATAAAAATATAATTATAATTCTAAAATAATATAAATAAAATAGAATATTATAAAAAAATAATATAAATAAGATTATATATAAAAAATATTATATAAAAAATAGATTTATTAATTAAATAATATATAAATAACCTAAGATAATATATAAAGAAAATTTTATATAAAAAATATTAACGTCAATGATAAGCGAACGGATCAGACAAGCGAGCGGATCACCTCACCACACCTACGCGCCCACCACTCCTCCTATACCTTATACCTCCACAACCACCGCAATGCCTGCCTCTACGACCGAATCCAGAGTTCTTCTAGCTATTGAAGCTATGAAAAAAGACCAAGAATTAAGTATTCGAGCTGCTGCTAAGCATTATGATGTCCCTTATACCACCTTAGTCTGCCGATATAATGGCCGCTCTTCACGATGCGACAGCATCCCTAAATCGCGAAACCTTACAAAATTGGAGGAGATGCCATTGTTCAATATATACTTGAGCTATGTGCGCGGTCTTTTCATCCTAGGCTGGGTAGTGTGGAAGATATGGCCAACCAGCTGCTGCTGGCGCGTAGCGACGATAGTACGCGACGCGTCGGTAAGAGATGGGCTGGTAACTTTGTCAAACGCCGCCCAGAGCTACAGACGCGTCTGTCCAGGAAGTACGACTACCAGCGAGCGAAATGCGAAGATCCTGTACTTATCAGCAAGTGGTTTCAGCTAATAGAGGCTGTAAAGACCAAGTACGGCATCGCGGACAATGACATCTACAACTTCGACGAGACTGGCTTCGCAATGGGCATAATATCTACAACTACTGTTGTTACAGGTGCTGAAACACGCGATAAAGCTAAGCTGGCGCAGCCTGGGAATCGCGAGTGGGCAACAGTTATCCAGGGGATAGGCGCAGAAGGTTGGGCAGTGCCGCCATTTATTGTCCTCGCTGGGCAACACCACTTAGCTAGCTGGTATACAGCGACAAAGCTACCAGCGGATTGGTTATTATTGCGCTTTCTGATAACGGCTGGACGACGAACGAGCTCGCTCTACAGTGGCTAAAGCACTTCGACAAGTTCAGCGCGGCGCTGCATTTCGGACTACCGGCTATTAGTCCTAGATGGTCACGAAAGCCACCACTCTGTTGCCTTTGAGCTATACTGCCAGGAGCATAAGATTGTCACAATCTGCATGCCGCCGCATTCATCGCATATCCTCCAGCCACTGGATATTGGCTGCTTTGGGCCATTAAAGCAGGCGTATAGCCATGAGGTGGAGAGCTTGGTGCGCGCGTACGTTAACCATATCTCTAAGCTGGAGTTTCTCACCGGGTTCCACAAGGCGTTTACTGCTGCAATAACACCTAAAAACATACGCAGCAGCTTTGCTGGAGCTGGCATTGTACCTTATAACCCTGACAAAGTTTTATCAAAGCTGTATACAGTTGCCAGCAGCTACTCCAGCGAATTCACGTCCAGGCACTGCGAATGCGGCAGCTACCTGGACTACAAAAACACCATTAAACCCATCAGAGGCTAGCCTACAAGCAGGCCTGATCAAAAACCAGATTACCCAGTACCAGAATAGCTCTCCTACATTACTGCTAGCAGCTGTGGACCAGCTGTCTAAAGGGACACAGACTATAATGCATCAATTGGCACTTATACGTGCAGAGAACACAACACTGCGCTCTGCTAATGAAGCATTAAGTAAACGGCGGCGGGCAAAAGACAGCGTATACAGCATGGAGGCATGCTCACCATACACCAGGCAGGTGATATACTGGACCAAGACACCATAGGTAGGCAGCATAAGCAGGTAGAGCCAAAAAACTGTCAGGACAACATGCAGCCAGGAGGGGGCTCTGGAAGGGTATTGCGCTGCAGTCAATGCGGTAGAGCTGGCATAATATTCGAACATGTCAAGAGGCATCTTAAGCATGTAATAAGCTATTTAGTATGTATCTAGCCCAAAGCTATAGTATTGTGGTGGTGAAATCAGTATTTTCGTTGAGATGGGTGGTGAGGTGATCCGCTCGCTTGTCTGATCCGTTCGCTTATCATTGACGTTTATAAAAAATATTATAAAAGATATTATATAGAAGATATTATATAACGTTTACGATAAGCGAGCAGACAGGACAAGCGAGCGGATACCTTCCCCACCCCACCCCAACAAAAAGTCCAGCTACATCACCACCAGGGGAGGGTTTCTGGCCCCAGAAGCAGGAAACATTCTAATTAATCCCTAAAGACGCCTGTTGGTATATTTGAATATTATACCCAGCTTTACTATAACTGTTACAATAGATTATCCTCCTGTAGGTAATCTTCAGCTGGGAGGTATGCTGGTGCTTTGGGGATGCTAGCCGTATAACTACTTTATCTATAGTATTGTTGTCCAGGATTTTGTTAGTCTAGTATATAATAAACATACCCCTATACTATATATACTATCTTTTCAGTTACTGGCACTTACTTAGCAGCAGCTTATTTGTGAGTGAAGTATTGTATTCTCTATACATATAAGCACTATTTGGTGTATTATTATCTACACCCCTTTAAATAGCTGGTCTATAGCTATTAGTAACTATAGAAGAACTATTCTAATATTAGATAATCTAATTTTTAATTAGATCTACTTATAGACTAACCTCTAACAATTTAATAGCATCTTTGTAGTCCAGGTAACTTCTGTATTTACAGTACCCAGATATGAATTTACTAGAATAGCCACTGGCAACTGTATATCTAGCTTTAATAGAACTCTATCAAGATTATAAAATATAATACTAGCTCCAACAAAGCTACTACGTATATTTTTAGGCATTATTACAGTAGTAAATGCTTTATAAAATCCAGAGAGAAACTCCAACTTAAAATATAATTAATATACACGCACATTAAGTTCTCCATCTTCTTGCTATATGCCTGCTTTAGTAGCCTAAAGTAGCCAATATCCAATATTAAAAAATACAATAAATATAGTAGTATATAGATTATAATAATTTATTCTTCTGGCAATAGCTTAAAAACAGCTAATAATAATTTTTATAACCATCTAGGATTAATAGCTGGTAATCTGATTTACAGCACCACACTGTGAATTCATCAAAATACTTTAGCTATTGTAGAACAATCTCATTCATCATTTAACTATTATTAAAAACATAATAATCTAATCTACTAGTAGCTTTGTAATATATACCAGCTAACTAGATGGTACTACCCAACAAAATAATGAATAACAATATTACCCAACCTTCTACACCTACCCCCTAAATAACTGTTACCCATTTATAATTCCCAGGTTATACTAACTTTACTTTATCACACAATTCAGCACCTATAATACAGTAATTATAGATATCATACCCATTACAAAGCCAGTCTCATCAAAATTATAGATATCATTATCCACAATACCATACTTAGCCTTTACAATTTCAATTAGCTAAAACCACTTACTAATAAACATAAGATCTTCACATTTCACTCACTAATAATTGTACTTTTAGATAGACACATCTATAGTTCTAGGTAGTGTTTAACAAAGTTACCAGCCCATCTCTTACCAACACATCACATACTATCATCACTACACATCAACAATAATTAATTAACCATATCTTCCACACTACTTAGCCTAAAAAAAAAACCGCGTAGATAGCTCAAATATATATTAAATAATAATATTCTCTTCTAAATCCATAAGATTTCACAATTTCAAAATACTATCACTCCATAATAAACAACTATTACATCAGTAGAGAAAGATTATTCTTAGTATATCATATACTTTAACCAAAACTACCACACTTAAATTTATATCTTTTTTTAAAGCTTCAATAGCTAAGATAATCCAGGATTCAGTTGTAGAGGCAGCCATTAGCATGGTTGGTGTGTGTGTAGTATGAAAGGATAATGGGCACATCGACGGTTGGGGGGTGTCCGCTCGCTTGTCCTGTCCGCTCGCTTATCGTAAACGTTAATACTAGTAAATATTTTATTAATAAATTAAACTATTAATTAATATATATAAATAATTTAGAATAATATATAATAATTAATATCTTATATTAAAAAAATATCTAGTATTATAATAATATTTCTTTATATTTAAATAACTTAGATATTATAGTATTAAAAATAATAAAAAATAAATTAGCTTATTATATTAAAAAAAAAATATAAAAATTAAATTTTAATATAGTAATTATTATTATAATAAAAATATTTATATTATTAATATTATTAATATTTATTTTTATTATATTAATTTAAGTTAAATTATCCTTCTAATTTTAATAATTATTAAGTTTTAAGTTTATATATTTATTTATAAACTAAAAAAATTTTATAAATAAAGATTTATATATTAATTAAAAAATATTATAAATATATTTTTATTATTAAATTAAAAAATCTATTATATTAATAATTATTTTTATAATTAAAAATTTATTTAAAGTTTCTTTTTATTTATAATTATTATATTTATAATTATAATATTAAAACCATTTATTAATAATCTATTTTTTTTTTATTTTATTTTTAATCCTAACTATCCTTACTATATTATTTATTTTTATTTTAATCTAATATTAATCTATTTTAATATTATTAATTTTTAATTTTTTTTTTATTATAGCTATTATTTATTTTTTTAATAATTTATAGCTTTTTACAGCTATTTTTAATATTTAAAAATAAATATTAATTTAAATATTTAAAATTAAATATAATTTAACTAATCTTAAATTTTATTATAATTATTAATTATATAGTATTCTAATTCTTATATATTATCTTAAAATCTTTTATATTATTCTAAAATCCCCACCAAAGCCACCAATCAGGCTATCTACACCACCTGTCCTAGGCCCAAAAACACACCAAGTGTCCCCAACTGCGGGTGGGATGAGGCTTCGAATAAGGATAGGTTTGGGCGAGGGAATTGAGTTTGCCTTGGAGGGTGGTCTACTGGCTCCGGGCTGAGTAGGCGTTTAGGCGTTGTAGTTAAAAAATAGTAGTCTTCGTCTTCCTCCGATGAGGGTGAGGTAGGATAAGGGCTAGGACGATGAACGTCCTTTCCTTTGAGCTTGGATTCGTGCCTTGGGTGGTACGAAGACGCTTGACTTGAGGCAGCGAAGCTATGCGGTTCCTTTTGTTGGACGGCTGCGAGGTGTGCTGCAGATTCCTGGATGATTGCGACCTTGCCCTTTGACAATTATATATATAATATCTCTTATTGTTTGTGCTTAAAATACAATACTATAACAGGAATACTACATTAAATATCATATCCAGGTAATCTTCCCTTCGAGTTGATAAAAGCCCTGATTTCCCTTAATAACAAAGTCGAAGGCTTTCTGAAATTAGGTTGAACAACTATAGTCTTGTAATCGGCTTTGATATGGTCGTTACCACTTTTATATTAATGCTCAAGTCCATACTATTGCTCACGGGTATAACCATCATCTTTGTAGATAGAGGAATTGGATCACCCGGCTTCATATCCACTTTTTGATCAGGCGTGATAGAAACTGGGTGCTCCGGATAATCATATAAGTATGCCTGGCCGCCTTCATTACGAGCGAATATATCCCCCGCGATCTGAAATGCGTCCTTGTTCTTTGCTTTGATAGGATTTACGATGAACTCGAAGCGACCTTCGGCGCCGTTGCTTAACACACTGTATCTTACCACTGCACGATTTCCGTTTTTGCCGTGAAGTTTTACTCTCTGATCTTGATCGTAGATATTGACGTTTGTATTAGCCAAAGCGTCCCATTCAATTACTCCGTTACTGATTAAGTCGTAACCACCACCACTTGAAGACTTAAGTGTGATGGCCACCTTGAAATAGCCCTCAGCTGATAGAGCCCAATTCGGATTCGGCCAAAGAGTAGACCCAGCAGCTGGGCAATATTTTTCTGTGTGTTCGTCGTCCTGATCCCACAGCGTCCAAGTGCCCATGGCATCGGTTACTTTGACAGTGCCAAAAAGATTAATGCAGTCACCGTTCTTCGACACGGGGTAAATATCGTGGATCCGGAGGAGCTGCCGACCTTTCGGGACCCAGACACCGTCACCGGCGTGTTGACCTGGAGGGTTCACCCGCAACAAGACTGCAGCTTGTAAATCCGAACGCTGTGTATCGGAAGGGTCTAAGGTTTCAGTCGGGTGAAGTCGCAAGTCCGGAATCTCTGGGCCTGGCTCTGTGGAAGCATGCAGAAGAGCGGTGGATAGAGGAGACCAAGCGTCCCCGCGAGCTATCATAAACGCCTTTGGGGGAATTGATTTACTCCAGGTACTCTGGATGAGATCGAACAGTTTGCCAAACTTCGCGGCATCCGTGACCATCTGTATGATAACAAGGTATGCCAGCGCTTGCTTTTTGCCGGAGGTCGAGTCGCTTGCAAGATCGTTGATCGCAGAGCGAAGAGCCGCCGGTCCAAGTTCGATTGTTGCTCTTTTTTGTTGTGCATACGTTTCCAAGGCTAGATAGTTGCCAGCAAATGCCATGAATGTCGCACCGTAAATTAGGGGACAACGAATTGGGTCGGTCTGTGATTTTGGCTGGTACCCAGGATGTAATTCCTTCCATTGCACGCTCTTAGTGCCTTCGGTGCGATGACCCACGATATAAAGATTATCCCTCCGGATTCTGATCGTTACAGCTACCCCTTTCGCTTCTAGCACCACCTCAAAAAATGGGTGGGCTTCCTCTGTTGCTGAATCAGGACTGGAGGGAGCTGGGGATCAACCACATCCGTACGTAAATTTTCAATAAAACGTTTATACCTCTTAGCTCCCGCAGCTGTGCCATCAATGGACAGAGTGGTTGTGAAGTCGATGGTTGGGCCAGGCGTCGGAACATCACAATCTGTAGCCTTGATAGATGTAGGCTCCTGATAGGAGTGGTAGGGAGCTTAATAGTGCGTCTAGGGGGTACAGTAAACGTAGACTTCTTGGCAGAAGTTGTAGGGATCCAGATAGTTTTTGTAGGGCTCTTTTGACGGGGTATGAGAGAAGCTTCAGAGAGATTGATAATATGTGTAGCGATGATAGTTGATTTAGAGCTCATGAAAGAAGGTAGAGGTCTGATAGGCACAGATTTAATGATGTTGTAGGCTGGATAGTGGCAGCAGCTGCAGCTTGCACTAGGTATACGACCACTCCTATACAAATAGGGATAAGCCCTGACCAGCTGTACCAGCGCATATCTCTTTTTTCTTTCTTCTAAATGGATCGCTAGTGTTAGCGGGTGAAGAATTGTGATGAAATTCAGCAGGGATCATATATATGTACCGTATATCTTGTAGAAAATCAACAACTGCAGGAGCTCGAGTCCGAGGATTAAGAGAGGCCCTGCGTTGATTGCTTCTACTTGCCAACTTGCAAGAAAAGAGTTTGGATTGCAACACCGGAATATGTTCCAGCATATGTATGATAGAGGTATTATATTTTATTGTATGGTGTAGAGTCATAGTTCTGCTTTACCCGAGGACTATCATGGCATGTTAAATAATAGTACAGTGTCATATCAAGAATAAGTAACACTTGTGCCAGATTTCAGGTACCGTCTCATGAAACCAATACATCCAAACAAGTAATACGCGGATGTCCCAAAGTAAATGAACTCCTACCTACATATCTCGCTAGAATCATCACAAAGCGAAATGATCCCGTATCAACGCCACTCATCCCTATCAACTGTGCGTCTATATCCAACCAGCATATCGGAATCTTTACACCACCTTCCTATTGACGCTATAACTACTTTAGAGCTCGCATACTAGGGTGGGTCCCAAATATAAGGTGGTTACTCCGCATCTTCCAGAACTGAGAGAACATTTGAGGTGCGGAAATCGCGTGGCTCTAGATTTTGGATAAAATATGGCTATCGAAGGCCGGAGTTAAGCACTTTTGAAGGTGATAGTTGCCCCGAGATATTGGTGGATGTCTTTAGCGAAGCCTAGCTAGGCTGCTGGTCGTGAATAATATACGAAAGTGGATTATACGTACGTAAATATGTAGTGCGGCTCTCTGCCGTGCGGACATATAATACGTGCCTATATATATAGAGCACAATTATCAATATACGCCGTTGATCACATGCACATGCATGTGGCGACGTTCGCCACATCGCTATGTGATACAAATCTTGACAAACAGTAAATACCAATGCATGATGCCATGTGTGTCTTGGTATAGCTCGTACATGCATATTTGCGGCTTGCTGATCGTCCTCGGTCATGATCTGCATATACTTGTTCTGCTAATATTGGTATTTTTTTGCTTGCTTATTCTATTTCCCCGCGTCTTCGGCGAGGGATATTCCATGTGTGCTGTATCAAGCGGGCGGATAGGGGCGGTCTAGGACGCAATCACCTCACGCGCCTCTTTTCGAAGTGCCGTTAGATAGTGAAACTAAATATGGTTCAAGTAGATAGAATTGAACCAGAGCTATAGCTAGTACCATGATGAAATTTCTGGGCACCGACCCACGACCTGTGCTGATAATGTCTTTTCTTGGCTCCTTCTACTAGGGCGACAGCACGTATTTATCGATCGGTCTAATTCCTGCTACGGCCTATCATCGATCATTTTGGTCTCCAGAGCTCAATGTTTAGAAACGACTTTATATAAGTTGCAATAAAGACTAGGTTGCCAAGCTTCTGAGGCTCCTGTATGAATCCGACGAATCGTGGGAAATTGACCCAATAGGTAAAATTAGAATACATAAGTATTAAGACCAAGTAGTATCTATACGAAATTTACCATTTTTTCCTTTGAGGGTCGAAGAGGGTGACTCAGGTGACAAGGTAGCTGAGTCATGTATAAGCTCAGTATCCGGCCAGAGTCGGATAGAGCGATACAATTCTAGCTCTATTCGAACTTTCTTCTGCTTCATCGGAATAGCCAGAGCCCATGGTCCAGGGATTTCGTCGCCCTTGTCAACAGTCCAGTGTATCTCCTCCCGGTCTCCAATTGTGAACAATTTGAATGAACGAGATTCTCCCAATATCGTGGCAGTCGCGGTGATATCCCCGTACATATAGATACTATCTTTACCGTCTATGTCAAGCGCGGTAATCGAGATGCCAACTCTTCTAGCATCGGTCATCACGACGAATTTTACGTCTGCATGACCATCTTTACCGGAAAGTCTGACAGTCTGCACTTCATCGTATACATTGAAATCCGAGTTCGAATAATCCCACTCAATTGTGCTGTCGTTGGTGGTGATCGTATCGTCCTTGCCCACAATATTATAACTGTAAAGATTGCCAGTTACCGAGATATGGCCAGTTGCGTACTGAGCTTCGGCAACGGCTAAAGCGCCGCCGATGGCGGTCTTGATGTTTCCGATTACTTGGCAGACCATAAAGTTGTTATATTCGAAAAAATATTGGGGGACTGAGCCGTGAAGCTCGGTGATTATCCAGCCGTCGCCATACGCTCGAAGCCAGTTTTGGCCATTGACCACGGCGTTGACCTCAAGGATTTGGAACATGTCTTGGCCTTTTGGGATCCATCCTTCCGCTGGCACAGGGCTATCTCCAGCGACACGGGCTGCGAGAAAGTCAACGTCACGTTTGCCCATGCCACTGGGTCCTGGAGCATTCGGCCGGTATCCCTTCTGGTTGTTCGACCACAGTAAAACACCGATTATCTGAAGGAATTGCTGGAAAGTTAGCCTGACTTGCAGTTGGTTGTTGACTCGGACGAGCTGCCTTTCTGACTCTGTATTATCTGCTTGAGCATGATACAACACAGCGTCAGAGACAGTTTTCCAGTGGTTCTGCATCGTGACCATATCCCTTGTCAGATAAGTTCCGCTCCGCCAGTGCGTACTGATCCCTCGGCGTGGGTCCACCAAGGTGAGTGATTGAGTATAGAGTCGAATCTCATAGCTTCGGCTATCATTTGTATGATTACCAGGTATGCATTCGCTTGGTCCTGAACAGAGGCTTCTGTCCCGCTTAGAAGAGTCAACACCGCGGCCAAGAGCGCATCCCGGCCCATCATGATTCCTGTTCGAACATAACGCTCATTCGCATTTGGATTACTTTTAGGTGTGACTACCAATCCAGCCTTGCGTACCAAATCCGGATAGTCTCCGCCGAAACCCAAGTATGTGGACCCAGGAATTCTGCGCTCGGGTTCCCCGCGAGGATTTGGTGACGGAAGCTCGTACCATGTTTGGTCAACCTGATGACCGATTATATATCCATTGGCCGGTCGCATTCTTATTGTGATCCAACCTGTCCAGGTCGCTACCAGGGTTATATCGATAAACCGAGGCTGCTGCCGCTCTTGTCGACCCAGGCTTCTCAGGAGTGGAAGCCCTTGGACCCTTGGACCGTTGTTGTGCGCCACACGACGCAGATTGCGGATAAGCTCAAGGAACTCCCCTTCGGTGCTGTCAGTAACTCCCCAAGTAGTTGTAAAAGTGGATGTACTTGTAGATTTGGCACGCGGAGCTATAGTGATATGTGGAGCTTCAGTGGTCTGTGGGGCTTCAGTGATCTGTGGAACTTTAGTGATCTGTGAAGTTGGAGTTGCTTCCACCAGACTTCCGACAACTCCGGTATAAATCAAAGTCCATTTTAACAAGCGTAGCCAAAGCATTTTTCTCGTCTGTTGGAAAAATGCTAGTATATAACTGATATAAAGATCGATATAGAGGGAAGATAAATAACTGGCACCAGAACGTTGATATTTAAGAAAATTCAAGAATCGGGACTAGGGGTTTGGAGAATAAAGCTAATCAGCTTCAATTGATAGGCCTGATCGCGAGGAACAGCTGATTGTAAATAAGCCCGGTACATATACCACACATGGAAAAACATAGCCCGGAGCTCGGAGCTGAGGACATCCTCGTGCGCAGCGGTTTCAGGAGTACATAAGCGGGTCTGTACATGCGAGATTACCTCAGGCTCAGTCATGATAACTAGCTCATGGGTATTGTGATTCCCAATTTAATGACGATATAAACCTATAGGTATATGAATGCTAATAGGATATCTTACTGCAGGTTATCTCCACCGATGATACGCTGTCGGCTTATTATCTAGATAGCCATCTTCTGCGGATGGCTCGGAGATGATGCTCTACTTTAATATTTATCAGAGTCTTATGGTTTATCAGACGATATGTTTTCTTTTATATTTACCCCTTGAAGAGTTTGTATTATATGGGTCTGATCAGTTGAATGGTTGTGTCGTATAGTTTATCTTGTGCGATCTGCATGATAGAAATATCAAAGTTTCTTCTTTCCTTAGCCATCATATGAGCAACTTAAGTCCATTCGGTACTCTGGCTAACTCAGAGGATCGGCTGTCTGGTATGCGAGACGAAGGCTAGCCTATCTTCAATTTGCAAACCAGGAATTCAGGTTATCTGGCCACCCCCGGACTGAATTTCTAAGAGTTTGTTGCATCTCAAACTTCTACAATATATATTACCAGGCGTACAGTCTGCAAGTACTAACCTCCCGTTTTAAGATATATACTATTTTATATTGTTCATGCTGGCTACGGGTTCTTGATTAACTCATTGTCAAATGCTTCAACTGCTTGTACGTATATTAAGATCTTGACTCCTTAATGGACTGAACATACTTTAGTTAGGAACAATATCTTATGAAAGAAATAATATCACATTCGCCTTTCAAATTTCAGGTTGTGACAGAGCGGAACTACTTTAACCTGCAAAAGTCCTAGTCAATTATGATATAAGAAGTTCTAAGTATCATGAGTCGACGTTGGCTGCTGGCCTGAATGGAATCTCGCTTAAATCTCGCCTAATTCAGCGCCATCGGTTTTGAGACACGAAGAACAGCTGTCTTGGCACGCATTATAGACGAGCGGCAGAGGATCTGAATTTGTACAACCGAGCACGAGATTAAATTTTTGGACAGTTGCTATACTTAATTCCGGCTCTACCGATTTTTCCTGTTCTGTTCACGCCCCGCATCGCACAGAAAGGTTGGTATCTAGGTTAGCCAATATTACACAAGGGTATTTGTTATAACGTTATGGTCTAGGCGTCTGCGCAGACCTCCAATATCAGAAACGCATGCGCAACCCTATGCTATGCACATATAAACAAAGGCATGTGGAAATGTGCGTTTCTGCCATATCGTCTACACAAGCGACGATACTTGGATAATCTCGCACTTTTGATTACTAAGTACTTTTGTTGTAGTTCCTTGTCGGTCCTTGTTCCGCAGCACGATCTTTGGATACGGGGTGTGCCGCTTCTCGCCTAAAAGGTTATTTATAGGTATCAATCATTCGATGGTATATTCAATCGGGCTCTACACTGTTGATCTTGACTTATGGCTTCGGATGTTTTCAAAAATTGGTGTTTATATCGCGCAGGGCAAGGGGTAATATATAAATAATCTACTCTGATGGCAGTCAGATGGACGTTATAACACTCGGTTTTGAATTTAATTAAAGAGTCCTTCTTCGAGTTCCCAAACTACTACGTACGAACTACCTAAGACAGGTCAACCACATCCCATTGTCCCGTTTCCCAAGTCCCAATCCTCCAGAACCTTAACGCTTTCTGAAACATATCTCTTCGTCTAAGCTTCTCGTTTTATTCCCTTGCAGGATACTATTCTTACCGCGCCAGCCTCGTCTCTTACTCAGGCAAAAGAAATGAGCGAGGGGTATAGCAGCACAGGCGGCCTTGCGGATAGTGCGGTGCCCACAGGGGGTGGATCCCAAAGGGTCGAACACTATTTCAGGTTCTCTCGGTCAAAGCTCGATTGAAAAATGCCGGTAGCGACCATATCCGGGTCTACGGCACTATTGACATTGCCGATGCCACCGACGATATCTGTCATGAGATATACAACGTTGACCGCACCTCTGATAACGCGGGCCAGGACATGTACATCGGAGACGGCGCAGACCCATCAGGCGGCGGTGATCTGATCGCCAGCCCGACTCAGGCTGTGTCGGCTGATACCCACGTCAGTATCACTGCTTGTCTGAGTGCTCATGTTGTGATTGCCTCCCCCGGTGGGTCTACCACTTGGTTGAGAAGTCGATTGCTGAAGGCTCGATTCATTGGGACGCTTTTGCCAATTCAGATATCAATATCTACGATGAGATCGAAAGCGCAAGAATTCTTGGTCCGGATGGTTTTGCAGATGTCGAATATATTGTCATGAGCGATGCCACAGAGGCTGCAGTTCGGATCTTTACGGTTGATACGCAGAACGAACACGAAACCTATCCTTACGATATCCATGGGACCGTTGCCGCCAACTTTTCGATATCAGGGCAACCTTACTCGGTTCAATTGTTTGCATCCAAAGAAGACAAGGATTCTCGACTTTGTCTCAAAGAAAATGGCGAAATTCCTTTGACACGATCGACGATCGCCATACCGACGGATGAGTCTCTGGAAATCACCCTGAATCTCGTGTGGAATCGCAATCCTTCTGCGTCAAGTAAAGATCCCGAGATCATCGATGGGAAAGCTACATTCCTTCCTGATTTCAAGGCACCTAGTTCTCAAAATATTGCTGGCAAACACGGTTCCTTTCGTGTGGAAGCCACTTGGACGTGACCCATACGTACCTACGTCATGGCGTTGATATCATTCCTGTATTACAACAGTATATGCATATTATTTATTTAATATATTCATAACTCAATCAAAGATACACTGGATAGTTAGTTGAGAAAAGGATTATGCGATGACACTCTATGTACAGCGCTGGCTAGCGACGACCCATCCAGGATTCTAACTATAGTGAAAGTTACGCTATCCGCCGCAGTACTATAGGGAGCGAACAGCCTCCCGCCCATGCAATGAACAAATACACGCTAACCTCCAACCGACCTCCTCGCGGACAACATCTAGACAGAGACTCAGACGAACGAGAGCTAACTGATGACAAGAACCAAACCACCTCGATGATACTATACGGTATAATCAGCCAATCAACTCATTCTGAAGAAGAACAACAGCCAACAGATGACTTAACTTCCTTTACTGAGTCTTCTTTGTCTGCATGACCTCATTATAGATACAATCGTTGATAAACTTAAAGTACGTAGACTCTAGTATTGAATTATTATAGCTATGGTTCGGCAGCTCTTCTTATACTTTGATTATTACTCCAGCAACCTAATACAGCTACTTTCTATATATTAATAGGATAAGTTTGTCCTGTAGGCTATTAAGGAAGAAGATTAGAATACTTAAATACTTATGATTTTCGAATTCTTTTTGTAATAACTATATCTAGTAATATAGATATAATATATTTGATTAATAGAATATATTATATAATATTAACGTCGATACTCCCTGGATAAAATCAGGTCTGGTTTCGGGCGATCATTGGGATGAGTCTCTTCGAAACATTCAGACATGGAACGGAAGAAGGTGCTCGCAATGAAAAATCCCTAACTTCCGGCTCTATCACATAAGATTATAACAACAATCAAGACACAGGAATCTCAAAATTAAGAATTTGATATCACAAATCTGTTAAGCCTGTTCAATATATTGAGTGTGAAAAATGGTTCAGAGCCTATCAAATCAATTATCCTCAACCAAGTGGTAGTCATGTTACCCTTTCCTGCTACCTGGGACATAATACAGTGGTGCTACGTTATAGGGATGGTTATTCTAAGTAAATCGATTGACACCTTAATTAGGTTATAGTGGAGTAAATTTCTTATGAGATAAAGATGAAAGGCCAGCGCCAAGATTTCCATGCTTGTCGTTTTATCAGCTTCCTGTGTATAATATACTAATCTATAATCTTACTCGCTCCGGATTGCGGTTTCGCTCATTTCCAGATAGCAAATACAGATAGAAATGTTATGCGTACTAAAGGGCTACAGGATCTTTAAATCCCGTGGCAACATGGGAAGCGCGGGTAAAAGGGAGGATTGGTTTGACCTTAGATTCTTTGAAAGTCTCGAGAATACACCAGAATCTCTTCATTAAATCGATCAATCTTACTTCTGCTTCTTCCTTTCCATCTTTAAGTTTTTTAACATCGGTTTATACAGGGGCTAGATTTTGTGTAACGAAGGAGAAATTGGGAGGCGAGTGCATTTTTTGACACCTCGGCGATAGGCAAACCTGGGATCTGTAAGCGAGTACGTTCAACTGCGGTAGGATCTGCATGTTAGTTCGTGATTACAGGCTAGGACGTTAATACAGCAGCATTTCTATTCTCCTGTCAAAATTGCCGATACAGCCTATTCGGTAATAGCAACCTTCAACAGCATACAGATACTATATCCGGAGCTTCAGAACATAACAGACTAATAACCTGCAGCCTTCTCTGAATTTCTATCTATACCTTTTCTGTTTCTCGGTTACCCAGTGCCTCTCCCTTGAGCTTTACCCCTACAGGACACTATTCTGTATCCGTCTGATCTCTGACGAATCGTCGCCTAGCTCGATTTCCTCCTCCTCGAATTCCGCCATTTTAGGCTACTGGTAGTAGGGATCACTTATTGATGTGAATTCTAAAATCATTGTAGCGTATACTAAATTAAGCAAGCTGGCTGACTTGAGTTGAATCGTTGAAAATATATGAAAGGTAGAGATTAAATAAGAAAGAATGTGTGGGAAGCTTTGCTGTACTATTGCACCAGCTGTGCGTGTATAACCGGAAAGTCCTATTTAAAAAAAGCCCCCTGAAATCCGGCTTTCGTTTAAATTTGCCTATTTGGTTTGCCTAAGGCCAAGCTATTCCTACGCGAACGTTGCACAGAGCCTTATGACTCCCATTCAAGTGATGTTGCATCTTTTGCATTAACCATCTCCTGTGCGACAGTTGAAAGAAGTTAAATCGATCAGAATTCAAGCCTAAAAATCGCAGTTGGTCGACTAATCTGGGCGATGAGATGACCTGGAAGGCCGTCTTGGCTGTTATCTTGGCGGTTAGTTTGGGACCTGTACACTTTGATAACACTTGATATCCTCAACTTAGAATATGTTTGTTTATAGCTTGATGTGGTCCGACAGACCGGGGCGATTTATCATCGGAACTTCCAGCTTCCACCGTATAGCCCGGCATCGGAGGAATACCGATCTATCTTTAGGTTTCGTTAAGCATCTTCAGATATGATTGATCATAACTTTCATTTATTGTTAATATTTCAGAAAGTTCTTCCGTTACACTATCATATAAAAGACGCCTATAGCTGATCTCACTTAATCCTGCTGGTATTAAACGAGTATAATATAAGAATCCGAAGTCGTTTAACAATAAACGCAGGCGTATCCTGGGCAATTATACCAAAAGAATTTTAGTAGTTCAGACGGAGGGTCTACCACGAATAGCGCATCGTTGATTTCACACAGCCGCATGCGTAAACTTGCATTGACCGTCGACTGAAACTACATTCTTATTTTAAGCTCTGTGGATTCGCCGGATGGAATCGGTCCACTTGCACTTTATGCGTCCGGTCTACGGGACCAAATGGGTTCTTCGGTAGCTAGATATCTGTCAATATAACGTCCATAGATTTAGCTTTCAATAGAGCAAACCTAATACCATTTCAACTTGGCTTTGCGTATAAATATCAGGCTTCGTTCCCGGTAGTGAAGAAATTTCGGATAGGCCAGTCGTATAAACCCCACTCGGAAATCGTTGGCAGGAATAAACTCATAAGGCAGTTTATTGTGAGATATACTTTCAAATTTTGAGCTGCCTATATAAGTCTATTGTTCAGGTCTATCCTTTTCCACCATATGAAGCATTGGTCTCTATGTATCTTGGTGGGGCTGACTACAGTGCTCGCCGCTGTTCAACCCGGCCCACAACCCACCAAATTCCCGAGTTCCCTCTTCAATGCGCGTTTACAGCTACTATTCCAACATCTAAAATGTCGTGAGTTCGACTATCTTTCCAGTCTCCTGGTTCCAAAACTTCATATTGGGGGTCAACTAAGAGCATTATAAACAAATTTACAATATTTAGGACGGTGACGGTAGTATTAAACCCTTCCACCACGGTCATCACCACGCCTACTACTACAATTACGATCTCGTGCCCAAGTATGTGCATATTTCGCTTGCCTTGAAAAAACCACCTAGATTTTGGCTTGAACCCACCTTCTCCCCATACTAACTCGAATAATTACTAGCGGTCTGTAGCGCACAAACCTGCGGTGGTTTGTAACTCGTTGCTCCACTGAATATGACTGTTGGTGTGGGCAAGTGGCGGCACAACCGACCGGGGCTGGCGCCTGTTTCCAGAATTCTTACTGCTATGGGCTGCTACCATGCTCTACTACCACAAACTGCCCCTCTGGTTTGGCTGCTTTACCGGTACGTGCTGTCGTGGGGGTCAAGGCGTTTGTGTTCCTCTCAAATGCGACTCTAAATACCCTTGGGGGACCCCTGAGATTAATCCAAATCGGAAGAGAGAAGTAAAGAGGAGAAAGGGACACACTCGCTTGGAAGAAGGGTGATATCATTCCACCCTTCAAGATTAAATTCAGATTGAAATGCCAGTTGCTCCTTATATTGTTGATTGATATAACTTGAATCCCAGGTGGTCCTGCCCTTGCTGGTAAAATCAGAGGGGGTAGTTGACAGGACACCCCGGGATCCTACGTCGATCCAAACGCAGAAATATTGATAGCAATTTCCTGGGGTACAAAATGGCGGCTTGTTCTCGAAAACGTCAGAGTTCAAAAACTCGATTGTAAGCTGTCCGTCAATTCTGAGCAACGTCTACCCTGGTTATGGCGAGAAAAACTCTTCCGTCCCATTCAGCTACAGTTGCGAATGCTTATAGCCAGGTTTTGTATTATAAGTCTCGGTGCGATAAGTCAATCATATTGTAATTTTGTCCGTACACTTAAGATTTATATCTGGGATGAACTTTGGAGGTCAAATCGACTCGAGTTATAAGAATTCGAGAGCAGTAACCTTTGGGGCACTATAAGAGGCTCCAAGGCTACAAAGTGAAAAGTGTTAAATTTATAGAGATCCGCTGCTTCTTTCTTATAAATTGAATATTATACATATCCAATCAGTCTAACCAAACTTGGTAACCCTTCTAAAGCTTAACAATTACTATAACAGCCAGATGGAGGCCAGTTTGTCAGTTTTCTCTTTCAAATATGTCAAGGTGAATCGGTCAGACAAACAGAGAGGATTTGAGACGTTTACACGGTGAGTGACAGAGAGAATCAGGCAGAATACTTTAAAGAAAGCTGGAAGTTGACCCAACACAGGACGGCTGTCTGGTTTACGAGACAACAACACAGTCCTAGTACCAAATATAAGCTTATAAGTGGTTGGGGCATGTTTGTTTGTATCGATAAACTCTTTCCGCGATAGTAATAATGTAACTATGAGTGGTGGTCAGGCATGCATTTGATTAGGCCCCAAGGCCTTGGCATCGAGTATCTACATGTAATTTGCATAAATGCTTACTTTGCTGCATTATGGATAGTTCTCGCATCGGAGTTCTTAAGAGTGGCTCTAGAATGGTGGGTGTATTCAAATGCAGTCATCTAAGTGCTCTTACTGTATAGTAGCTCGTTGAACCGAATCAGGAAACACTTAATAAGTGCATTACTACAGGGTAGTTATCAGTACATCTAGACGAGCTTTTTCTGGGGAATTATGCCAATAATGAGATCTAACTTGCTGTATATATAAGGATGACGAGTACGAATATGTAGCCGGGATATCGGGACGACACCCACACCCAAGTATAGATACAAGGGACCCTCAAAGAATAATGTTCGCCTCCGTCGACGCGTCTAACTTACCTCGTAAACCATGGTGGACATACGTACCGAGATAACGTCTAGCGCTGTGAGAATAAGTTTATACAGAGTTCTTCCATTACAGCCGCGATAAAGCTCTTAGGGTGACGCAGAAGGTCCTATGCACCCGAATCACTTTACCCTCTTCCGAGTCAGTGTGTCAGACCATCGACTCTTAAGCTCAAACCGGTAAATCGCAAGTGCGAAAAACGCCTTGATTCAGATAGATTCGGAGTAGGGCTCCTGTATCCGCTCTCGCGTTCGCTTTGTGCGATATAGCGCGTCGCGCCGGTTCTAGCAATGCTCCTGTGATTACTCACCCGCTAATTACTTACTTGATTGCACACGCAATGTACATTTGTGTTACATCAAACTTAATCTCGCACTAGTTACCACACCAATCGGCCGTGCTCCTGCAGAATT